>JAEIIG010004369.1:0-131255 GCA_018904695.1 Drosophila parvula
TAACTGCCACATATTCTACTCCAAAAACACGCACCCTTTAAGCTAAATAGTCCCGTTCCGGCTCCGTCGTCCACCGCCTTGTAGATAATGCCCTTGTTGATGCAATGTGGCGAGGTGAAGATGTCCTGTACCACCTGGGGATCGCTAACAATCATGAAGGGAATGGGACCCAGCCAAGAGAATATAATCGGACCATGTCTATCCAGAAAGATGGCAAACGAATTGAGGATATCTGGATAGAGACACCACTATTAATATTCCCAGATGCTGTGAATAATCCAATATATCCTTAAGAACCTTCGCGTCGGCTCAGCCAGTGGGCCATGCCCAGCAGGGGATATCCAAGTGGGCCCGGCACCTTGAGAGCGAACAGATAGAACCTGCGCCGACTCCACAGGAAGTAGAACCACAGTAGCAAGACTAAGCCACACCATAGAGTCCAGGTCAGCATGGTTGCTCCTTAATCCTTATGCAATCCGTTTCCTATCCGATTTCTATCGACCAACCGAACGACCGAGCGATTTGAAGTGCGCCAACAGAGTGATTGCCCAATTTCCAGGCAATCGACTTTTTATAAGCCGGACGTGATGCCTGCTTTGGGCCGCGATCGATCTATTGTCACGCGTAGTGCTCAATGATCGACCTGGTGGCGGCCGACTCCCCCCAGCGAAAGAAAGAAAGAGCTACTGGCCAGGTGAATCCAGTCATTGTAGTGCGCCGTTTTCTATTGGTATCAACAGGGGGGTCGCGCATACAAATCGCTATAATTTTGACTAATGGCCAGCGGTGACACGCCAAACACTTTGGGAATGTGAATTAGGCAACGCCACCCCATCGATGACGTATTGATGGGGACGCAATCTGGGGGATCGATGCTAATTATTGCGTTGTATAACCCATCAAGTATTCCAATCGGCCTTGTTCCCACCTCTGGGTGAAGAGTGGCATTTGGGTGGCCAGAAAGCATTGATTCTATTAATTATTAGAGTAATAACCCCTATCCATCAGGGAACCCCTTTAGGAGAAAACAATATCTGAATCTATAATCAACTCCTCACATTTTTCTATCAAATTACAAATGAGACAGAAAGCTTCGGTTGTGGATATCAAGTTTAAATATTTCGTCAATAAATAGGTAGACAGGTAATACTCAGTTTTATGAAGAGGTCAATATAATATTATTTACGCACGTAACGTATAATAATACGTGACCGTTATTTTTGGATATGCCGTAAAAAGAACACATTTAAACAAAACTAAGTAAAGTTTATAGCTGAGGATAGGCGAAAGAAGGAATTAGGAAACATACAATTCCCATTTTAATATACGAGTATTTTGTGTTGGAATGTATATATATATATATAAGTTAATGGTGAATCCCAAATCAGTTCCTGGAATCATACTGGTTTCTTCCCATTTTAAATAAAGATAAAATGGCATTCTTATTTCGTGTGTTATTTATTAAAATTAAAATATTACGTTTATTTGGTTTTTTGCGAATAGTCGCCTTAGTCTAGGTAGTATTATGCACGTGTGAAGAGTTGGAGAGACATCTCCAGCGGTCCGGTGAATGGGCATATGCTTGGCAACATGTGCGGTAGATATGGTTTACTTTAAAGTTTAAACATACAAAATGAACACCTCGATTTTGCGCTGGCTAAGCTGCTGGCTCCGACGACGACGGTGAGATTACAGCTGAAAATGGCAGAACTTTTTTTCTGAATTGGTTTTGCGAAAGTTTTTGTGTGGAATTCTGAGTTAGTGCGGCGACTCTCTAGGTCCCGTCGGTCACGGCGAGTTTCCCTAAAAAAGATGCACAGGATAATACAGTTGAAGGTGGTTTCTAGTCGAGCCGAGCCCGAGCCCGATGCAATGACTCCGAAACACGCAGCGAGGTATAGAGATGCGACAGAGGCTGGCATTTATTTACAGCAGGTTCCGATCGGTGATGAGGCTTACGATCTACAAAGCAATTAATGGGATGGGGATGCAGGTGCTGGGTTAGAGGAGCTGGGTCGGAAGTGAGTCTAAGTCATGCTACATTCGAATACAAACTCTTTCCACACCCCAGAAGGGCTTACAGCAAGCGAAGCAAAGCAAAGCATAGGAGATACTAGCAACTAGGCAGTGGGTTAGTAGATGGAATAGTTATAGCGACGCTGTTTGGGGTCGTCAGTCAGGGGCACGGACGACATGCTGGGGCGCAGCAGGGCGGTGTGCGAGCAGTTGGGCAGCATGGCGCCCGGGTTAGTGTGAAGCGAGGTACTACTACTGGGATGGTCGCAGGCGGCGGAGTCTGAGATGCGAGTAAGGCTAGGCCAAGGTGAGTCGGGGTACGAACCAGTTCCGTTGTTGTCCACATGTCCGTTGCCGGTGATCGTGGGTGCTCCATTGACGCCATTGCCCATCAGCGGTGCGCTTGACTTGGTGCCTTTAGAGAAACAAATAGAACATAGATCATACTAAAGAATATTCAATAATTAAATACCAAGAGAACTCACCGCCTGCCTGGTAGTTGCCGTTTCTGGCTATCTCGATGTCTCCATTGGCCAGCACCACCGCTCGCGGAGCGCTGACGCCGTTCTCCTCTTCCTTGACGCACTTGACCAGAAAGAGTAGAGAGGAGCCCAGCAACGGGGGCAGACCCGCCAGTATGAAAGGCACTGTATAGGAGTTGGTTCTGTCCAGAATAATGCCCGCCACTGGAGGTCCCACGGTCAGCGGTATAGAGCTCAAGCCCAGCAGGAACCCAATGGCCTGGGTGGCACCCGAGGGACCACAGATCTCATAAGCAATAGGACCCAGCAGAGAGATAAAGCAGCCATCAAAGAGACCCATCACCAAAGTGAA
The DNA here is from genome assembly GCA_018904695.1 of Drosophila parvula. Lineage (NCBI taxonomy): Eukaryota > Metazoa > Arthropoda > Insecta > Diptera > Drosophilidae > Drosophila > Drosophila parvula. The sequence goes on from JAEIIG010004369.1 coordinate 2,851, forward strand.
TGAGACCAAGACCACATAAGAGTTGGTGAGCGGCAACAGCAGGGTGACCAGGCCAATGGACACCAGGGAAAGCTGCTGCAGGTACATGCGATTCACACCCGGCATATCGGCAATGACGCCGAAGATGAGGCGTCCAATTCCAGAGGTGATGCCTATGCACATCACCGGCAGATTGACATCCTCGCCGGGGAAAGTCTTCTTCACGAACTGCATCATGTGGACGTAGGGCACAAAGTAACCGAACAAAGCGAGGGGCACACACAAAGCCCAGATCACGAAGCGCTTACGCTTCCAGATCTCCACGTTGACAATGGAGCGCAGGAAGAGATTGATGCGCGACCTGCCGGGCTTCTTCTTGGGCGGCTCCGGCGGCGGATGCAGCGGCTTGTACACGAAGGAGCAGACGATGATGAAGGCGGACACCAGGCTCATCATCTGGCAAGGAAGAGGAAGTTTATAAATATATCAACTTTAAAGAGTTTCCTTTAAATGCACTCACCCTCAGGGTGGTCTCCAGGCCATAGCCCTCCAGGAGCTTGTCCAGACAGGGCGGCAGTATCACAGTGAACACGCTGGAGCCGGCCGTGACAAAGCCACTCACTTTGCCCAGATACCGCTTGAAGTAATGGCCCAGAATGGCCAGGGTGGGCGTGTATGCGAGGGCGGCGCCCATCCCGAACATGATGCCATAGGTGAAGTACAGGGCGCTGATGTTTTCCGTGAAGAACGAGGAAAGCAGCAGTCCTCCAGCGGAGAGGACACCGCCGGCAAAGGTGGTCAGCCGCAGACCGATCTTGTCGGTGAGGCAGCCGGCCACTGTGGAGAAGAGGAATGTGGTGCCAATGGCCAGGGAGCCAATGAGAGCTGCAAGTAGGAGGGGAATCATAATTATTTGTATGGATATATATCTCCTATAGAAATGCATCTTAGGCTGAGCTGACCAAGTGTAAAGACCAATTTCCTGTGACAAATCGAATCTCACGCACTTGCGGTCGATTGTGAAGTGAAGCGATCATAACCAAGCCTGGACGTCAGCCACGAGCCCAGGTGTTTACTGGCAAATTCCACATGTGGGTGAATGGAAACCTGATCTATCGGTAAGTATAAGGAAGCGGGCGCTAGGACCAAAGTTTAATAATTTTCCGCTGAACTCAGCAGAGGGAATGGGAATCGGAATCCAATTGTTTGCGATGCGTAAACACTTTCGCTTGCTCCACTTTGGCACGTTGATTTGAAGCTCGATTGACAGAATCAGGTTAATTCTTTGTTCCCCGCCTGGCAAGCCGATCTAATGCAACGATAAGGTCTCCCCTCTGAAGCCTCCAGCCAAAGCCTGCCCAGCTGTGCAGCTGCAGCTTCTCCGGCCACTTTGGTCCATTGTCTGGAACCGCAATAAGGTAACAGATGAAAGTCCACAAACACAGAAAATTATCGCCGAAAGCTTTTCACTTATAATTGATTTCATTTCGGATTAAGATTATTTATATAGTGTCGTATTTATACTTCCATTTACAACCAAAACAATGCGGATTTGAGGCCCCAATCAAAATTATTACTGTACGCCGGAACTAGAGATAAGCATTCGATTCAGCTCGCGTGTCAATTCGAATTTATTATCACAATCTGCGTTCTAAAGTGACTGAGTTGAATATTAAGAGCGTTGCGTATACCATTCACAATAATTGCTTATACATACATATATAAACGAGGAGCTACTAACCTCCCTTGACCTTTAACCCCCAGCAATTGATATTTTTTTGTACACACAGGTCTTTTGCGATTTCACTTTCACATTCCGTGGATTTCCCCTTGAGCTAAGCGCGGTTCTATCGGTGAATATTAAATACTCTCATATATAGGCATATATATATATATATATATATATATATAATGTATATTTTATATAAATTTAGTAGTTTTTGGACTAGGAATTTTAATCTAAGAGTAGCTAAACTATAGCTTAAACAGCCTGTAATGCAGCGGTGCTGCACAGTAGCACCTTAGAATTAAGTGTAACTAAAGCCTAAAATCGGAAAAGATGTTACAGTTCCACATATTAAAAAGAAGCCCCTGCAAAATATAATATTAAACCAATACAAATTAGGTTCACCCTTTAAGCCATCTGAAAATTGAAATTCTATCGACAGAATATTTTAAGAACTGCGAAAAAAGACAAAATCGAAATATTATAGCACCAGAGAAGACATCAGAAATGCGATTTCCGCATATAATATGTGGTAATATATATAACGAACAAAATCCACGTACCAAATGCAGCGCATTATCTCAAAATAGAAACTGACCCAGTTCGGACGCCACCGCATGGATATCTTTGGACCATGGCTAACTGCGCCTAAATGGGGCCACGAGCGGGCACGTAACTCTCCCCCACATGCGCAGAAGCCGTCTCCCGCAATCTCAGTCAATGTCAATGCCACACAATGCTCTTTCTCTCTCCGCAGCCAGTCAATGGCAATCCGAGCAAGAGCTGCGTAGAGAACTATTAGATAATACACAGAGACGTCGCAGCACACACAATGCGAGGCGGTGCCAAAAATCTAAAAAAGAAACCCGAACGGAAGGGGCTTTACATGGCACCGCTGCGGCGTCTGGCGTTCGTCTGAGGAGCAGCCGAAATAGATCACAATATTTATAGGATGCCTCATATTCATAGCTGGCAATTGTCTCCCAATTGTCATGACAATATCTGACGCAATTCTGGACGAGATTGCATGGCGAGAGAAAGGCCTACGATGATTGATCTTGACCTCCGACGATCCGCACGGATGAACCGATGGGCAACAGGCCACCCACACGGTTTATTAAGCTCCACTAAGTCGCTGTAATGTGCTTATGGACGTGTGTAATTGACGGAGGGGCTGACAATTAATTGATGAATCGATACCGGCGATAAAAGTGTGGAAAATATGGCACAAACGCACACACACGACACCTCTCCGCAGAGCTCAGGTTCGGATTACGTCAGGCTTTAATCATATTGCGGAACTAGCTGAGCTCTGGCTCTACCTCTAGCTCTAGGTTCGGCTCGGAGGAGGATCGCTGTCAGGCGGCGACACTTGGGGGGCTTCCGCGGCAGCGTCAGCCGACCAAGTAACTGGGTCAGTGGCGGATGCACTTTTGCTGGCGGCTTTTGTCTTCTGGCCGGCCAGTTTCACTCTTTCGTGGAAGCGCCGCCAACGGCCGTGCCCCCAATGCGAAGACAGGCCCACGCTGCGTATGCGTAATGCAGGCCAGAGCTCAAACCTTGACAAACGGCGGCAAATGCAGTGAACCCTGTACGAGAATGCCGGTTGGGTCTGGCTCAAAGTGCTTTGAGCTTCCGAAAAAATGTCAGCTTGAAAACAAACTGCCCTCTCTGCATTTCAAGGAGCAACTCTACGCTACTCCGCTCCGGAAAGTCTTGACATCGCCGTCCATCGTGCTCTTCACCCTCGCAGGGGTGTTGAATAATGCTTTGTGATCCAATCAACTTTTAGCAATTTAATTCACTTGACGTCGGTACGTTTGGATTCCTATATCGTCACAGCTACTACGTACTACCCACAATGTTTTATTGAACCCAGAATGGCCAGCCAGAAGGGAGAGAGCAACAGGAATGCGCCTTGACTGCCAAGCAAATGTCCGTTAGAGATTCTAAATAATAAATTTGACTAAAAATAACTTCCGATGGAAATAGCATACAAATTTATTAATAATAACATTGGCGTTTTTCGTTTTCTTTTTTTCAACAATCAATATATGTTGAGTTTTAAACGAAATCAATTGAAAATGGAAACATTATCAGACATTACGGATGTACATATGTACATATGTAAATCAAGAGAAATGTCCAATACTTGGCCTCACACCAAATCGAGAATATCGTAGTTTTATATACGAACATTTTAAATATCGATTAAAATAACGAGTATATCAAACAAATTTATAAAAGTACAATTACATTTTATATGTAATAATAATTTTGGCGATATATTACAAAGTCCAATTTATATATCGACTATAAGTATATTTCAAAGAGCGATACATTAGCGATGTAAGGATTTATTCTGCCATCCCTAACAGAGATCGAACCATCTTGGGTCTAGTGGGTTTCAAGGTAATATTCGAGTCTTATATGGCATAAATCACATATGCTTACATACACATAATGCTCTCATTTAAAAAGGCAATTTAGATTAAGAAATATCAATAAAATATTCGCTTATATAACCGCATTTAAACATACATACATATGTATATATTGTAAGTAAAGTGGGCAATATTCATTCATTGAATAGTTTAAACGTTTATTTTTTGTACTTTAATTTCTCTGGAAAACCTATTTTAAAAACAAATCAAGTAGATTCTGGGAATAGCTGAATGTTTTTTTATTTTTTGTGTACTTTCTCAGGAAATATTATCAATAACGAGATATTAAATAGACTTTTGATTTATTTTTCTATTCACCATTTTGACTTTTTTCAAATCAAAGTCAGTGGCCCCCAGGCCATAAATTATAATTCATTCCATAGAGACTGGTTGGCAGTCAGAGCACCCGCTGAAACAGATAGTCGCCTGCAAAACAACAACTGTCCAGTTCCCATCTAATCTCATTTGGACTCCTCCCTGCATAATTACAATCAACGCATGGAACTTGCCATAAATGTGTAATTAATTCGCCGCGGGCTGAAGGGATTACGGGACAAATTACTGATGCTGATTCAGAGCTCTTGTTTTCTTGGGAAGAGATCTAAGAGGAAGACTTACCCGCCTTGCTGGAGGCCTCCGTATCTCCGATGGCTGTGAGCCGGTCCTTAAGAAGCGAATGCAGAACGCCGTATGTGTTTATGAAGCCGAAGATGATGCCGTTGCAGAGAAAGGCGCTGACCATCACCAGCCAAGCGCGAGCTCCTCCATCTGGCGGCTCCTTGCCGTGTATGTCCCGACAGCAGGGTGCCTCGATGTGTGTCCCGTTGCCGTTCTGCACTGGAGCAGCCGGCGCTCCACCCTTGCCATTGGCATGCACCACTTTGCCGTTGGTGGCCGACGTGGCATGTCCATTGGCGGCGGGCAGAATGCGGCCGTTCACCTGCTTCTGCGCCTCGTTCAGCGGCTCATTCTCGGCCATGATTGGCTAAGAGATCTGGCTGCAAATAAATGTACCTGGAAAGTGTGTCTGGGATCAGTAATCGGTCAGCCACATTGCTCCCAAATGTTGACTGTCGCGCCGAAATGATGGGAGTAGCGCTTGCATTTCCCCATCCCGGAATCAGGAAAATTATCGCAGACTGACGGAATTGGCTAGTTAAATATTTGGGCACGTTTATCACTGTTTGCGCCCCGACTAAGGCGAATATGCGGTTTACACATTGCATGAAATCCAAGCCAGAAACAAACTAAATGGTAGACAGAGGCACGTAGTGCAATCCCTTCTCCAAGGGAGCGGAATCTTACTGAAACTTACTTGGCGCGGGAGTTTATTTCTAACCAAGATAAGGAGACTTATTTAAATTAGCATTTTTAAGGGTCATTATCACTATTTAAAACACTATAAGGGCTTAAATGGTTGCTTCTATACAGATATCCGGTGGAACTCAACTTTCTATAACTCAACTTCTTGTTATCTTCGATATTTTAGCTTCAGTAGAAAACGGATTGAATTCGATTGCCATTTCTCTGATATAACTTTAATTAAATTGGTTTTAAAATATGCCAAAAGAAGACAAAAAAAAGAAATGTTTTTGAATTAAAAATCGAATTAAAAAGAGAGTAAAAAATCAAAATTAATTGTATTTAAAGAGCATTTTATTTTTACTCTCTCTTCTTTATATTTCCTTTTCCCTTTGCCTTTACAAGCGCCAGTAATTTCAGATCTTATTGTCGGTTTACACTTGGGTTTCTATCTGAAATTTTCTCAAACACAACTTCTCAATATCTTTAATATAATAGCTTCCACCCCAATAATAAAGCTCTTAGTTTTCATTAGCTTAGAGGTTCAAATTAATATGCAACGACTTGAATTTCTCTAGTATCAAACACAGAAAGTAGTCGTATTCCCCCGTTTAATATCTGGTCAGCAACATTGTAGTGCATTTTTGAGCTGCGCAGAATGCAGATTGCATTACAAGCGATAACTGAAATTCGTCGCATTTCTCAGATACATTATGCATGCCCTTGCCGAGTGCCCGCCCCTCTCTCACTCTCGTACGGGTACGGTCTGCTCTGTTCTGCGAACGTTTCTTTTTCCCGCCGCGGGGACAGCCGAAAAAACCGCACCGCAATCGCAAAATTTCAATGTAACACGAGTTCTGTTTTGGCGGCGGCTATCGCAGAAGTTCGCACTATCAACGACGCCCGTGCACGTGCCCGCTCGATGACGACGCACTGCCACCCAGTCCCACCGGGGGGTCACTGCCAAAATCGAAGGTCACCGGTCGATGGTCTGTCCATTATGCAACCGGCACGCCGGTAACTGGTTGCTTTTGCTGGAGGCTCCACTACGTACTTGTAAGCCGGGACTCCAGTCCCGCAGGCGCAGGCCCTAAGATCCACTTAAAGTCTCCGGGATTCCGGCGCGAACCGAACTCTACTGCGTGCGAGCAGGGGTGGCGGTCGGCGGTTGACGAACGGGTGGATAGCTTTGAGCGAGCACACAACCGAGCGCTTGCGTCGTCGGCAGCGGAATGAAGAAAACTGAATTATTTTCCACGAGCTGTTTGCGAAAAAAATTCGTTCGCTCACTTGGGTGCTCCCCCAAGCACCTAATCAGAGAAACGGAGCAGCGATGGCGGCGTCGACGTTCTCTGCGGTAAACAAAAATTCACCTAGGCAACCGCGAAGATGGGCACAAAAACAAACGGGGCGCTAAGAGCAGATAGCCAGCAGGAGGAGAGTTTCCTTCTCCAGTTTCGGCTCCAGCTGCAGACAAATCACATGATCCAGGGCGGGATTTTGCGTCCAAATTGAAAACGCCTCTAATTGATCAATTCCCAGAATTAGAAACTGAAGCATGCCGCCTGGCTACTGTCCACTGTCCACTGCGCAGTGTCATCAATTGGTGGCATAGGTGACTGACTGGCAAGTGGCCATATCCGCCGCAGGCACCAAAGACGAGCTTGGAGCTCTTCAAAAGTGCTAAACAAGCCTGACCCCAAACTGACTCATCCGGCGAATTGTTGGCGCCGGCGCTTCCTCTCTCTTGACAAGCGGATCAAAGGCCCGTCGAGTGTGTTCTTTGAAAGTGTATATATTTCGACTGGACGGAGCAGGAGCCCTGGCCACGTGTAAGGTGTTAGATGAGATGTAAAAATGTAAAACTTACTTGTTAGTGGAAGATTCAGTTCGATTAATTTATAATAATACTAGCTAAGAGAGCTCGACGGCTTCACAACTTGAGTTGGGCACTGTCGAGGGACATGGGCAGAGCGGGTGGCAGCACGGGCTCCGGGTGGTCCACAATCAGCTTCAGATTCCTGTCGGGCCACTCCAGTTCCAAACGCTCCTTGGGCTCACAGTTCTCGTCCAGACCCGCACTGCGGAAGTCCTCCATTAGGCGCGGCACCAGGTCGTCAGGGATCATGACCTGTATCCAATAACCCAAGACGCCATAGGGCTCGCTAACACTGACCGCTGATCCCGTCACAGTTTCCGCCAGCAGGGTAAGCGCCAAGTGCTGAGCCTTGAAAGTAAAGTGCCGCCCGTGTCTGATGCGGTCCTTTATGGCCAGGAGAAGGTACTTGGCCACGCTGGGCGCCAGCGTTATCTCAATGCCGTCCAGGGAGATGCAGTTGGGGGCCTGCGGCTGGTAGTCCAGCGGACAGGATTTGTGCAGCGAGTTGCTGCTCATCGACATCGACACCGGGAAGCTCGGCTCCTCGCGCTTCAGCTGCGTTTCCGTCAACGGGCGATTGTTCTCCTCGTTGGCGCACTTCTCGCTAAGCGCCTGGAAGTCCACCTCCTGCTTCACCGCCTTGGTGGGCTTCAGCTCGCGGAAGGTAAAGTCCGCGTTGACGCCTGCCAGATCAGAGCCCTGCTTTTCCAAATCGTCCTGCAGGTTGAGCAGGGTCTCGGGGAACAGCTCGAACACGCTCATCGTGCGCTCCATGTTGGTGACCAGCCAGTCGCCGCCTGTTTGCACGTCCTGGCGCAGAAAGTTGAGTACGCCTCGTCCGTTCCAGCGCGAGGCCTGCTCGAGCTCATGCTCGAACACGCCCACAATCTGGCAGAAGTCCACGGTGCCGAAGGGGGTCTCGATGCAGCCCAACTGCGGGTCCTGGGCCACCAGCAGGCTCTGCAACTTGGAGTTTTCGCTGCCGTCCAGACTCTTGCGCCACGGAATGTTGTCCCCGAAGCACAGTCCGTTGCCCGTCTGGAAGCAGTAGCGCCCGATAGCCTGCAGAAGGTTGGCCGGCCAGGTGGGCGGTCGCTGCGGCTTCTCCGGGCTCTCGATCTGCTGCCTCAGCTCCGTCTCCGTCTTGGCCAGGCGGAAGGTGAGCTCAAATCCCATGCCGGAGCGCGTGCTATCTTCCTCGCGCAGGTGGACGCGCTCGTCGCCGTGCAGGTCGCTCAGACCGAAGCTGATGTAGTGCCAGTGCGGCGGGATGTTCCTCTCCGGGTCCCCGGGGTAGTTGTACATGCTGATGTAGTCCAGCGGATCCTGGCCGCCCAGCCAGTACTTGAGCAGGGTCGTCACCTGCAGGGGGTTCCGCTGCTCGGGGTACACCTGCGACAGGTGGTCGATGATAGCCTTCAGGCCCGGAGGAGGCCTCACCTCCGGTTTTTTGTCCAAGTTCGCTTCTGCCATTGCATCCAGTAGATTCGTCAAAACATTGATAGCCCTATCGATGGAAGCGATAACCCAATCGATAATTTTAGACCATCGGAATGCTGAACCCCATAATATTTATAATTATCCGGGAGTACCCCTTATGTATCCATTTCCTCTTAAATACCCATATTATATACTTGGATTATTATGCACAATTAGATTAACAAACCAATAATTTGCAAACCTTGAAGGGTATACAAGTTTCGGTTTCTCTCAATTTTTCTTTGACTTCTCCAAACACGCTATCGATATCTTCCCGAATCGGTAATATCGATTTTTACAGTTTAGTATTTTCAGGGGTATTTTTTTAACGGGAAACCCACGGTCACACTGACGAACTATTAAATAGAAAATTTGCAAATTTTTATAAACGCACAAAATGGAGCCTTATGATGTCGTCGTCAACCAGCCCGTCGTCATAGATAACGTAAGTGCAAGGTGGAGCTTCGAAAAACAGTGCACGCGCAGGATTAGGCTAGCTGCGGACGTTTTTGCAGAGGACAGTGACATCACCCACTACTGCCCGTCCCTTTGTCAGCAAGCTTTCAAGCCGTCTTCGGTTGTCCAACATGACTAATAGAGGAAACAACAAATTCAACTTGGTTGTTTTTCCAAAGTGGCAATTTAAATCGAGAGATTGGTTACTTTATTCCGTTAACGCCCTAAGACATTAAAACATGGCGCTGGGAATCCGGTGGTAGTGGCCCTGTTGTTGCGCCCGGTCATCTGGAAGCCCCTATCGAAGTCCATCTTTCGACCGTACTCGACCGGATACACTACCGGGATACGGTCCAAGTGCGATGGCGTGCGCTTCTTCAGCAGCTCCAGTTCTGGGTCCAGCTTAATCCCACACTTGCCCATGTATGTGCTGAATCTCTTCGGGCGGAGCAACTTGTTGTGGGGGTCGCGGAACTGATCGCGGTAGTTCTGGCAGTCCAGGTAGAACGAGTCCACCTTGTACATTTCGCCGTAATTTATGTTCTTGAGTCCAATCCGTGGCACAAACTTCAAGATCTCATTCCGCTCGTGCTGGGAGTTCTTTGAGACCATTATCATGTCCACCATGGGCACATTGTAGTGTTCCATACTTATAATTTGGATATCCTTGTTATCACACAAACAATTTTTAAATAAATTAACTAAAATTGTGTTCCTGACACTCTTTGCAGGGCTCCGGTGTGATCAAAGCCGGCTTTGCTGGCGAGCACATTCCAAAATGCAGGTTTCCCAATTAGTAAGTACCTCTGACCTACAATCCCTCTGATTGATTGACTGATTGACTGACTTCCTGCAGCATTGGCCGGCCCAAGCATGTTCGGGTGATGGCTGGCGCCCTGGAAGGCGACATATTCGTTGGTCCTAAAGCGGAGGAGCACCGTGGTCTGCTTAGCATCCGGTATCCCATGGAGCACGGCATTGTCACCGACTGGAACGACATGGAGCGGATATGGAGCTACATTTACAGCAAAGTAAATACGCTTTTACATTGCTTTATATCTACCATTCCGAGCTCTGTAATCTCTCTTTAATCAGGAACAACTGGCCACCTTCACGGAGGACCATCCCGTGCTGCTGACCGAAGCCCCGCTTAATCCGCGCCGCAATCGCGAGAAGGCCGCCGAGTTCTTCTTCGAAGGCATCAACGCACCTGCGCTCTTTGTCTCCATGCAGGCAGTGCTCAGCCTGTAAGAATCAGGGAACTCTTAATAGAAATCTTAGCTTAATTACTTGTAACCCTGCAGCTATGCCACTGGCCGCGTTACCGGTGTGGTCCTCGACTCCGGCGACGGTGTGACGCATGCGGTTCCCATCTACGAGGGTTTCGCCATGCCGCACAGTATTATGCGCGTGGACATTGCCGGGCGCGATGTGACGCGCTACCTGAAGACACTCATCCGCCGGGAGGGCTTCAACTTCCGGTCGACTGCCGAATTTGAGATTGTGCGCTCCATTAAGGAGAAGGTCTGCTATCTAGCCACCAACCCCCAGAAGGAGGAGACTGTGGAAACGGAGAAGTTTGCCTACAAGCTGCCCGACGGCAAGACCTTTGAGGTGGGACCAGCCCGCTTCCGGGCGCCTGAGGTGCTCTTCCGGCCGGATTTGCTGGGCGAGGAGTGCGAGGGCATACACGACGTACTGATGTACTCCATCGAAAAGTCGGATATGGATCTCAGGAAAATGCTCTACCAGAACATTGTGCTCTCGGGCGGTTCCACGCTGTTCAAGGGATTCGGCGACCGTCTGCTGTCCGAGCTCAGGAAGCACTCGGCCAAGGATCTCAAGATCAGGGTAAATATATCGACCTCACTTGGGGTAATGAGAACTAAATCATTGTTGGCATTTACAGATCGCTGCGCCTCAGGAACGACTCTACTCCACCTGGATGGGCGGTTCCATTCTCGCCTCGCTGGACACCTTCAAGAAGATGTGGGTCTCCAAGCGGGAGTACGAAGAGGAGGGACTGCGGGCCGTGCACAGAAAGACTTTTTAGTGTGTTTACTAGCTTAAACGCCATATGTGAAAGGCTTATTAAAATTTATATCAAACCCTTGTGTCCGCTAACATCAAATACCCACTGAAATCCGATAAAACTGTGTGTAAACGTTCTACGCATCAAATATGGGCGCAAAGTATTTAAAATGCTATTTATTGAAACTGCTTTCCCAGCCTAGAAAATAAAGTAATAAAGATAACAAACTAAACTTGAGGATTGGATTACTCGAAGCTGGAAATAAAATCCTGAAAAAAAACAATAAATATAAAAGGCAAAGGAGTATGTAGCATATATTATTGAATACACGCATTCGCGCACAATGTACAAATAACAATTGAATGCTGCATTTCCCCTTATACAGACTGATGAAATTGAGATGGTTTAATTTGCCGTGGGGATCGCGATAAGTGTGATCAGTGCCCTGATCTTTTGGCACTCCAAGTAGAATTGCAGAGGTCACCCACATCTACAGTGGCCAGGTCTACAACCTCGGGTATGCATTTTCGAACTATAACCCGCTCCTTTTGCGATTTCTTTTAAACGTTCTAATATTCTCAAAGCATTTTGAAAGAAAAATTTCAAAGAAAAAAATAATAATAATAATTATTGCCCACTTGAGTTCAATGTTATTTGTTTATTTAATCTTATAAAATTACAGGCCTGAACGTGATCAATTAAATATTATTTAAAAACCATTCGAGTATCTTACTTAATGCATTATGTCACTCCATTATTGCTTTTGTTCTTCAATGTTGAATGTGTCAATATTTGTCCTGCTTGCACTAATCTGAAAACCAATAATGTGAGAACTCAAATTAGTCAGATGCAGTGTCATAATGCATTAGTAAGAATGGTTTTTAAATAATATTAAATTCAGTAATTCAGTAAAATAAATATTTTAAAACACTTCCTCCTTTTTTTTTGTAATTCATTATTTAAAATATTTGTACTTAATAAGAGTATATGCATATGGCTTTTATTTTAATCCTTTGTAAAACCTGTACATAAGTTTGAAGGAATATAAAACCCCGCCGAATTATAAATTAATGTCCCAAAGATCGCCGATGGAAGATAATCCGAAATAAATCAATAATTACTATATAAGCCACATCAAAACTCCTGTCATTAGTCATATACTCCCTCGAAAATGCTCTTTTTGACTTACACAGTTCTCTTTCTGGCCAAGAGAGCCGCAGACCCGACTCGCTCCTCTCTTGGCTGGCATCATTTCAGTCCGCTGCCAGTTGTTTAATCGTTTGGTTGTGTCGCTAGCATCGTCTCCACGACAACGCCGTCGCCAGGAGAAGTATCAACAATTGTTTTGTTGCCGATTCGAGGAGACAATGAAAACCGAAACCACTCGAATTGAACATTTTTGAGTGCCTTTGTTTGACTTGCGAATTGTTTCCGAAAAGCAGCGGTGTGTGACCGAAAACCAAACTCAAATCGGAAAAAAAAATATAGCAGAAATTCATTCATAATGGCTCAGGTTGCGGCAGGTGGTGGGGATCGGGTTAATGAAAACGAGGTGAGTCCAAAATAATTCCATCTTCAAATGTTGTCACAAGACTCACTCTCGGACTGACCTTGATCTTCCACGTTTATTCGTGGTCATGAATTATTTATGTATTCGTGCCACCGACATATCCCCATTTCTATCCCACATCTCCATTCCCATTCCCATCCGTAATTGCCAGTTCCTGTAATTGTCGTTGTTGTTGTCTTTGTTCGGAATGTTCGTGCAATTTAAAAGTGATATCTTCCGCCCGCCCGGACCCGTTTGCCTTATAGACCTTAAAATCACCGATGAGCTGTGCAAAAATCATTATAATTCCCACCGGTTGTTTGTTCCCATATTGATTTTCTAATTCCGCTGGCAATTAGATGAGTGTAGACGCACATTTTTCTATAGTAATTATCCTTGTTAATACTGGTTAGTATAGTCAACATTTTTGTTTTCTTCCAGAATGCCGTAAAGCAAGCTTGGGAGGTAGGAAATGATTTTTATTTCTCACGAACTCGAAATATTATTTAATATTAAGTTCTTTGAACCCCAAGAAGACATCCTTGCTCCCAATGTCCGCCTTGTGTTTCATTAGTTAAAGTGGTAAGGTTCTGTTTTCTTATCAGAACGAAAACTGACATCAAAAGGCCAAGATAACGCAGAGCTCTACAATCGAACTCCAAACATCACTCATTTTGAATCTGTCTTTTGCACCGACATCATGTCATCTTTCCTCACTAATGTATAGTTTGTACACAATAAGATTCCTATAAGGCTTTATAATAATTTTACAATATTTCAGATGAAGGCCATGGATGCGAATAGATATGCCACCAAGAAGACAATTGCCCAGGGCATGTTGGACATCGCCCTGCTGACTGCCAATGCCTCTCAACTAAAATACATCCTGCAGGTGGGCGAGCAGCATCAGTTCTACAAACTAATGCTGATCCTGATCAGTCTGTCTATAGTTATGCAGGTAAGTTTATATTCTCCTAATTTATCTGTAATAACAGCGAATTCTCGAAGTGTCCTACATAGAGAAAAATAAACAAGTTGGATTCATTAATATAATAGTTTTTATCATCCAAACTATACCTAAACGATTGCCAGTAATTTGTAGAAAAATCTCAGGTTGATCCATCTCATAACAAGCGTTTATTTTATATAGTTTTTATTCCTTAAAACACTTAGTCTGGATTTTCGTTAGAGAATAGTTTAGAAAGATATATGTTAGTAGTTTGTTGCTTAAATCTAACAAGTTTAGAAAATACGGAACTGACATTGTTGTGTTTTTCTCTGTGTAGGTCCTGTCGGGCGTGCTGAGCCTGTCCCTGAGCCTGCTGCGGGACTGCCGGCTGCACCAGCCAGAGTTTCACCAGTCGGCCAATATCATTAACCATGTCCGCACGGGTTTCGCCTTTTTCACAACGATGATAAATCTGTTTATCTCGGCCTTTGACACTCGTTTGCCGCCGCCGCAGGGCGAGCTGCTGAACGACGTGAACTAGTAGTAGTAGTAGTGACTAACGTTAGTTCTAACGCTCTCCATATATCCATATATCCATATTCCGACAGCTCCTGGTGGGCATTCTGTTTGTGGTCATCGGCAGTCTTAACATAAACAGGCAGCAGGATCAGACGGCGGCGGTTATCCTGAACGATGTTATTTTGGTCGTGGTTTTCATAATATCCGTGGTGAACGTAATCATATCTGGTTTCGGCATAGAGTACTCCTCGCAGCCGCTCAGACTCCTCGAACAGCATGCAAAGACACCGTAACACCAACGATTTACACAAAACCATATCAATTTAAGGCTATTTTGTAAAGGAGAATAAATAAATGATTAGAATTTTAAAGGCTTGGCATTTTTTCTTACCTTTGCAAACAGGTGGCGACCGGTATCCTTCTGGTCATTCAGTCCCTGATCAGCATGCACAATCCTAAGGACAGAAGAGTGGGCTTCACCATCAACCACTTTGTGGACGCCTTCATATTCCTCTCAGTGTTCTGCGACATTATGAAGATGAATTTCGGCCTCGACCCGGCCATTCCCCACAGCACCGATGATGATGTGGAGCTTATAAAGCCATGAAGCTCACTTTAGTGATCGGCGTAGCCTCTGATTATTACACATACTTTGACTTAAACCTATATTAAAACCTAAAATCTACAGACCTATTCGTATACAAATTGACATTGAAGTTTTGGTATTGCTCCGAAACTCACCAGATAAAAAAATCCATATCGTTTGTTTCGCGTTGTGAGCCTCAAATTTAGGGTATAGTCCATTAAACCTGATTTTATTTTTTAAACGCTGCAATGTCACGCCCAGACGCAGGCGACAGGTAAGCATGGGGCTGCATTTTGAACTCCGATTCAAAAACGGTTAGAGCGCGGCGCGATAACAATGTGACCGTCCGCGCAAGCTTTAGGAACAACGACCGATAAAAATAACCGCAGCAGGGCTGCAATCGATAGCCCGCCTATCGGCGATTGTAGCCTTGGTCCGATATCGGTCCAGAGGAAAAAAGTTCATATTCCAAAAATAATACGTACGCGCGTGAATCATTCGCCACACGTCCCAGCGCAGCGCCCGATTCTAGTGTACACACCCGCCCGTGGCTACACAATCGCCGTAACTGCCGTGTATTCACTGTATCCGCGCCAACACAACACCGTAGTCCGCACTCCGCACTCCGGCCGCGACGACCCCCAAAGTTCCCCGTATATTCCGGTCGTGCTAATTGTGCTCTTTCGTCATGTTCAGTTTCCTCAAGCGCGAGAAGAACACCCAAGAGGTGGTGGAGAATGTCATCGGCGAGCTAAAAAAGATCTACCGGAGCAAGCTGCTGCCGCTGGAGGAGCACTATCAGTTCCATGACTTTCACTCGCCCAAGCTCGAGGACCCAGACTTCGATGCCAAGCCCATGATCCTGTTGGTGGGCCAGTACTCCACGGGAAAGACGACCTTCATCCGGTATTTGCTGGAGCGAGACTTCCCTGGCATCCGGATCGGCCCGGAGCCGACCACGGATCGCTTCATTGCCGTGATGTACGACGATAAGGAGGGCGTGATTCCCGGCAACGCCCTGGTTGTGGACCCCAAGAAGCAGTTCCGGCCGCTGTCGAAGTACGGAAACGCCTTCCTCAATCGCTTCCAGTGCAGCAGCGTGGCCTCGCCTGTCCTAAACGCCATCTCCATCGTAGACACTCCCGGAATTCTGTCCGGCGAGAAGCAGCGCATTGACAGGGGCTACGACTTCACCGGAGTGCTGGAGTGGTTCGCGGAACGTGTGGATCGCATCATTCTTCTATTCGACGCCCACAAGCTGGATATCTCTGACGAGTTCCGGCGCTCGATCGAGGCGCTCAAGGGCCACGACGACAAGATTCGCATCATCCTGAACAAGGCGGACATGATCGATCACCAGCAGCTGATGCGGGTGTACGGGGCGCTGATGTGGTCGCTGGGCAAGGTGCTGCAGACGCCGGAGGTGGCGCGCGTGTACATCGGCTCCTTCTGGGACCAGCCGCTGCGCTTCGATGCCAACCGCCGGCTCTTCGAGGACGAGGAGCAGGATCTGTTCCGCGACCTGCAGTCGCTGCCGCGTAACGCTGCCCTGCGCAAGCTGAACGATCTGATCAAGCGGGCGCGCCTGGCCAAGGTGCACGCCTTTATCATTGCCGAGCTGCGCAAGGACATGCCCTCGGTGTTCGGCAAGGACAGCAAGAAGAAGGATCTGATCAAGAACCTGGGACAGGTATACGATCGCATCCAGCGCGAGCACTCCATCTCGCCCGGCGACTTCCCCGACATCAAGAAGATGCAGGATGTACTGCAGCACCAGGACTTTACCAAGTTCCACTCGCTCAAGCCCCACCTGCTGGACATTGTGGACAACATGCTGGCCAAGGATATTGCGCGGCTCATGGAGATGATCCCCCAGGAGGAGATGACCCTCGTCTCGGAGCCCGTAGTCAAGGGTGAGTACGCCTTAGATTAAGAGTCCCAAGCACAGCTCAGCCAGCGTCACTGATTCGCAATTTGTCACGCCGCACCAGCTAGTTTCCCGCATGATAGAACCGACATCCGCCGACTCATGCCGGCAGCGGATTCACTGAAAATTCACCGAGAAATCTTGGTTTTCCGCGAGCGTTTCATTTTCGCTTTCCCATCGGGCTGAAATATTGCGCATGCGCAGCGCGAAAAATTCCCCCGTTAACCCAGTTTCTTGGCTCCAAGCCGAATTGCGAAGAAAAACTTGTTTTGCCAGCGGCCAAGAGCCGAGTGAGAGAGCTAGATTCGGCTGGAGAGCTAGGCCACAACCAAATGTATCTAATGGATACAATTACAGCCGCAATGAAAGCCGCTAGGAGTGCGCCCAAATGGACATATAAAAGCGCTGGCTTTCCCTCAGCCACAGCTTCCTATTTCTGTCCCCGTCGAATTATGCAATCCCTAGCAACGACTATATATAACCCTATATATTATTTTCTGAGCATATTTGAGCTATATAAACAAAGTGATAAGCGCCAAAAAGGCTGATAACGCCGGCGAAAAAGTCGGTGTCAGTTCAGAGCTTAGCTAACAGCACACACGCACTTTCTGTGCAAAATTAAACATTGAGGTGGAAGCGAATATCGCACGGAACCACGTATTGTCGTATCATACATAAATACTGGCTGATAACGAGCTGCTTTGTACTTGGAAGAGGGCGCTGGGCGTGGCCTCTTGGAAATTATAGTATTTGGTATGTCAATACATATCGAATTGCTTTCGTCATGGCAAAAAGTAAGCCAACTTGACTGTTCTTTCCCCGCTGCGGGCCAGATAAGATTCCTTCGGTCGTTCATGATGTAAGCACTGGAAAATATCGATAGCCGGCGACTTTGCCTTTAAATTGGGCTGCCATGAGTCATCAGGAATGAAAAAAAAGAAAATAAAACTAGGCGTACAGTTGGGCATGATAAATATTTCACACTCGAGCGCCCAGTGGCTGAATCGGATCTGGCTCTCCGGAGCAGACGCATCCAGGCAACCGTGACGAATACCACGCACTCGAAGCCGAGCCAAAACGCCCAGCAAAACAAATCATCAAGTGGGTTGAGAGGGGGACAGAGAGGAGGAGCAGCTATATATAGTTAATCAGAGTCTAGGCGCCTCGCCAGACAATCGGATTCTAGTCTATATAAGTCTGAACATTGAAACTGTAATTGAAAGGCAATTCCAACCGATGCGACGACCGGTTTGCTTCGACCTGTGAACTTTGTGCGTGGCCCCCGAGGTCAAGGCCTAATTACACTTTCCGTGGCGCTTTTCCCGCGTGCACCTGTTCGCGTTCCCCCATGAATTGCTTAGTGGTGCCAGTGCCAAGTGGCTTTGTTTGCCCCGACCCTTATCGCGTTGCCAGGCAATGATGTTGCTCGCCGCTGACTCTGTTAGATAAAAATCAATGTAAGGCCAAGTCAGCATGCCATCGTCAAAAGTCGTCTTATCAGTCGAGAATAGTGATTCTATATAGCTCCTGGGTCTAAGTTGCACTACATACGAACTCATCTTTGTCCCCGTCTGGTCTGCAATGATTAGCAGTGCTCTAATTTTGTTTATCTGCCAAGTAAACAGTATAATTAAGTAATAACTATGCCACTGTGGCTAGTAAAAGTTATATACTTGAACTGGGCATCGTTGACATTGGAGGTTTTTAGAGATAAAGTTGTTAGGTGATCATATATTTATGTATGTATATAATATGGCCAAGAATTAGTACTTCTCCCAAGTTTTACTTGGATTTTTTGGCGCATTTGTACGTGCTTAGTTGAAACCCAGATATAAGATAAAATCTTGTGTAAAATTGGTATTTCCAAATGGAATATTCTTATAATTTTCATACGTTGTATAGGGCTACGATATGATAAATCGATAGAAAAAATCGCTCTAAATATTACATCAAAACATAGTACACTTAGAAATACCGAATATATTTCTCTCTTTTTCGACTATGTTCCCTTGGTCAATCAGAATTACCGCACATACATATACATATGTTTATCACAATGAGCAATTAATAATTTATGTGTCGATTAGCGCGTGAAATATCGAAGCAGTATCCCTTTATATCGATTTTTTCTGCCATTCCTAGATAGCTTCCTATTCGATAGATACGCCTTGCTAAACAGCCCCATTAATCATAAATTATTATCAAGAAAATTCTCGGATACATACTATTATTCAATGCCGAAAGGCGTGTGATAGGATTATTAGTGTACACAAACCGCCAAACAAGGAGAATGAAAATAATAATTATCTCTTAATAGGCAAAGCAATTTAAAATGGCAAAAGTAAATAATAGAACTTTGAATTCCAATATTTACGGCCTCTTAAGAGAGGAACAAAGCTCTTCAGTCCACAGAGAAGATTGTGAGAAGTGCATTTGTGAGACGACCAAGCTGTTCAAGCAAACCCCAGATCCCAAGCTGAACCCAGTCCAGCCGATCCCACCTCAGCCGAGAGAATTCTGTGTGCCGCCGAACCGGTTGACGTCAGTTACTCTTGATGGCGCTGGCAACCTGAGGCCGCGTATCAATTTGCAGCTCTCCGATGCTGACTTTCGGCGTGTGGCACCACTAAGTGGCTCATCCTCCGCCTAATCCGAGCACGGACTCCCGGAGGGGAATAGGAATTTGAGATGAACTAGCGCTAAGTGCAGGAAGAAAGCATTTACGATGATATATGTTCGGGGATTTATTCCATTTCATTCTGTTTTACAATAGCATTGTTGTCTGAGGCCTCGTCGTGGCTGATCTTTTCAGTGGGCCACTTGAGTGGCGTTTTTAATTTAACTATTAGCGCATTTCACATGACCTTGTGCGAAGGAAAGCCACCAACAAAATATTCGCAAATCTGTGCAAAATCCAATGAATGATGCCCAAAACTGATCGAATGATGTCATGCGATCATTATTTCACGGAGTGTGTCATCCGCCGCATTCAAGTGTCGAGTGTATGCTCATTATGCTGTGGTGTGGAAAATTCGATAGCCTCTAAAAAAATCTCCCGTTCGCATTCACTGCAAGTGAATGAACTTTTCGTTTATTATTACACCAGCGGCGACGGCAAAGGGGCGTAAGACATACCCCCGAAACGGAGGAGAAGGAATGCCTTGATAAAGCGAATCGCGATCAAAATGTTCGAAAAATCAAAGTCAAGAACTCGCGGCCCCTAATTTAGTCTCTCCGTCTCTCTTTGTGTATCTGTATCTCTGATTTTATGTTCGTAGCGATCGCTGCACAGTTTCGACTTTATTTCAGTGCATTTCCGTTGTTTTGTCTCGGGTAATTGACTTGTTTGGAGGCGAGATAAGTTTACTGGGTGCCCTGTAAAAGTGGTCTCAATAGGAGAGTTCCGATATGCTATTTAAGTATCGTAAACTTGGATATATCGAATTTTCCCTAGAAGGAAGCTTAACTTAAGAACGACAATTCACCTAATGTTTCTATGCCAAATTGATGCTTTATTATTTTATAGTTTTCATAAAAAATATTTATTTATTTCAAGACAGCTGGCTGTAACCCTCCAAGAGTTGCCAGCACATCGCTAATGATATTGTCACTTCAAAGTTTATTACAATTCATCAGCCTGATCTGGACCGTGCCCTCGATCGCACTTGGTCAGGTTTTGAGCTAGCAACTTTGAGTCACTTCCTTCACCATCACAACGACACCGATACCGACATCACATGTTTAGCAATCTGTCGCTAAATAGTTTATACACACATATAACACGATCTTGCAGAAATAAGTTGTTCTGTTCTGTTCGTCGCTCTTTTTTGGTACTTGGTTCTTATCGTTTTTCGCCATTTGCTCACTAATTTGCTTTGAATTTGAGTTGGTTTTCTACGTCCGAGTCGCACTCCCGCACTGTTCAGATGCTGCACTGTAACAGTGCTCCTCCTCTGTCACAACCTTCTTTCTCTCTTCTCTTCTTGCATACCCGAAGAGGATTCAGACGATGACTTCGATGTGACCGCGGAGCCCGATCTGCTGACCCCCAGCTCTCAGCGGGAGCAGTTTGCCGAGCGCTTCGATCGCTGGCTGCAAAATCTGCGCCAGCAGCAGCTTCGACTGTTCAGCAGTTGTACTAGTCGGGTAGCCAATGTCGAGAATGACAGGGAAGCCGAACCAGTGCCTGAGCCAGAAGCTGAGGGTGAGCCTGTACCAACGATAGAGCCTGCGACAGAGTCAGAGCTAGAGCCAGAGCCTGGTACAGAGCAGGAGGTTGATACAGAGCCTGAGGTAGAGACTAGGCCTGCAACTGAGCCTGAGGCTGATCCGGATTCGGGAACAGGGACGGACTTGGACGTAAGCAGCACTGTAGTTCTTCTAAATATCAGTGGCACATCAACAGCCTCACGAATTAGGAGAAGAAATCCTTGTAGCACCATTTATTTCCAAGAAAATCTTCTCAATTGTTGAAGTTTTTATAAAAGATACTAGCAAGTTCTCCCACAGCTTCGCTAGGGAATATCAAGCTTTAAGTAGTTTCGAATTTTTGGTATATTTCTTAGAATTTTAGGTAAAACCGTTGCAAATATAAATGATTACTTTATAGTTGTTCATAGATTGGCCACCAGCAGCGGCCTTTTCAATTGCCCGTTGCGACAGCAAGAGGCCGCAAACAAATTGAGCAACAAAAGTTGAGAGTGGCAACTTCAAACAAATGAAACAAAAAGTGAATTGAAAATGCACTTGGCAGCAACCTGCACCGCCTGGTCGGTCGCCCATCTCAATTGCTCCCAGAATGCACCACAATTGCCTGTTAAAGTAGGTAGACGTAGACAAAGTACGTGCTTAAGTCGGTCAGCCGGCCTAGTCACGATACGGCGGCGTCGTCAATTGGAGCCTAAACGATCTGAAGGTTTTAATTGCCTCAAATTGAATGTTTGTGCACGGCGACGCACCGATCAACTTAGATTACATGCTTAATTAATGCAAATTTATTGCGCAAACACTGAATATTGAACTGAGAACTGATCCTTGCTCTTTTTCCTTTTTACTGCTGCTTTAGGTGGTGCCTTCGAGGGAGTCATCGACGACCACGTCTCGCCCTTCGGCTACATGAAGGGCGAGGGCATCGATGCCGGCTATGGAGAGCACGATTGGATCTGCAACAAGGACAAGCCGCGCACAGACGGCATCTTCGATGGGCTGGGTCCCGTTGATGGCAAAATATCCGGTGCAAGTGAGTATCTTTCTGGCATAATATCTCCTGAAAAAAGATGAAGGCTAATCCGCGATCCACTTACAGCTGCCAAGCAGGAGCTCATCAAATCGAAACTGCCCAACTCGGTGCTCAGCAAGATCTGGAAACTTTCGGACGTCGACGGCGATGGCTTCCTGGACTCTGATGAGTTCGCGCTGGCCTTGCACTTAATCAACGTCAAGCTGGAAGGCTGCGAGCTGCCCACCGTGCTGCCGGAGCACTTGGTGCCACCGTCAAAGCGCTACAACTAGTGCCCTGTAATATATATACACCCCCGATCACACCAGCCCCACAGCAGACCACATAGCGACCAAGGATGCACTCTGTTCGATTTGTTTTATATCCAATCACTGTGCAGGCGGACTGCCTTTTCTATGTACTATACTCGTTATAAACGCGCTAAACTGGGTATTAAAACACACGCATTGAAACGTATGAGATATCAATCATGAATTCGTAGAATTTACAAAACAACATAGTATATTTTTGGATAATCGATTGTAAGCCGAGCGTCCAATCGGAGGGAGGAGTAGTGTAAAGACAAGTGGAGTGTCCATGTGTGTGTTAAGCGCCCAATATCGTTGTTCACTTAAGGAATGTGTAATGAAATAATTGTTCGATGCCAATGAAAAAGCATGAAGTTAAACTGTATACAATATCTAGGTTAAATGTCGATGTGCAGCTTTTGTGAGAGAAGGGTCAGTAATTTGCAAACCGAACCACTTTTGATACGCAGTAGCATATAAGGAATACTGAAGTTTACAAACTATAAAACGTTTCCTGTATTTATTTTGCAATCTTATTTAATTATTGTTCGAAATATGCTGGCACACAAAGACCCTAAGAAAATGATAACGTTGTGCAATTTAAATTTCTTTTTAGTGCAAATTATGGCCTGTGCTTCGACTATTTTGTAATTATTTAGTGAATTCTTGAATATTATTAACTGTGAAATTAAAACTGATTTATAAATTGTATAAACAATAAAATGAACAATTTTTGAACGTGTCTCCGGTTGGTTTTAATTTTTTTATAAGCAAGAGAGGGACTTCGTGAATATTATATGGAAATAGATTACTATTTCACTATAATCTTTCATTCGTTTTGTTTATATTTATTTTATAAACAAAGGGAAGGAGATATTTGTATATTTTAAATTTGAAAAGTGATTTTTTAAAACTATTTTTTTGTACGTTTTCTGTCACCTAAGACAGTTTTAAATCGGTCATATACATACATATGTTAAAAATTAAAACTTTAAAAAGTGAAATTACGAAAGTTTAATGTAGCACTCTTATATTACCAAAACTAAAGATATTTTCTATTTTGACGAAAGTGTAAAAAATGTATGAACTTTTTTCTTACATTGAATTGAAAAATATGTAGAAAAATCGAAGAGCTTTTTTGCAGATAGTGGTAAACACAATTCAGTTTTTTTTCATCCATTTCCCGACGATAACAGCAACACTGACACCAATTTAAACATGGTATTTTAGAGACGAGACGGTGCAGCCACACTAAAGATACGGAAGCTTACCGGGCTTATTTCGGCTTATTTACAATAAATTCTCTACAAACAAAAAATTGCTAATATGGCCACCTACGAGGAAGTCAAGGATGCACCCAACCAGCCGAAGACGTACCTTTTTGACGTCCGTAACGAGGTCGAGCTGAAGGAAACCGGTGTCCTGCCCGCCAGCATTAACATACCATGTGAGAGGAGTGTCCAGGAGCAAAGTCCAGGGCTTACCGTCTTAATGAACACCACACCCTTTTGTTTCCAGTGCCCGAATTGGAGAAGGCCCTGAACTTGCCGGAAGATGCCTTTGCCCAGGCCTATGGACGCGAGAAGCCTGCGATCGATGCGGTGCTGATCTTTTCGTGCAAAGCGGGTGGACGTGCTGCTCGAGCTGCCAACTTGGCCAGAACCTTGGGATTTGCAAAGTACGGCGGATTCATTTTTACACTTCGTTATATTGTAAATACATTTTTTTTTTTAATTCTTTGCAGCGCGAAGGCCTATGCTGGCTCCTGGACAGAGTGGGAGGCGAAGCAAGCTTGAAAAGAGTAAATTTTCGGTTTTAATGATTATTCTGTACATTGATTATACTAATAAATAATACCACTAACCATGGAACATACAGACTACTTAATTTCATACAACGAAAATGGACACAACAACTATTTAGCGACAGGCCCCAGAGAGCCGAATGTGACAGCTTCGATTATGTTCGCCAATTTTTCTCTTATTTTTACGGTCGCGCTCACATCTCACGTTCAATTCAGATCAGTACCAAATAGCAGAGAGTAATATGTTTTCTTACATTTCGTGTAACAGGCGAACAGAGATCAGTAGACCAGCGATTGATCTATGCGGTGACGTCAGTAGGTCGTTTGCTCTCTTTCTAGCAACTCTCTAGCGACTTTCCAAAAAAAATCAAAGAGAGAGCAGCTCTCGCGAGTGCACTATACAGTTATAACATTTGTTAACACTGAGCTAATCATCCTCCTGCTGCATTCTGATCGTCTGGTACATGGAACCATGCATTTGGTCAATTTGTACTGGGAAAACTGCTGATTGGGAACTTTTTGTTGCCGAAACAATAACAACAATTGCACGCTTCTTACATTTGGTGTAACAGGCGAACATAAGTCAATAGAGCAACGATGCACATATTGATTTATGCGGTGACGTCAGTACATCGTTCGCTCTCGCCAAAAAAATTGAAGAGAGCAGTTCTCGCGTGAGCACTAAACTGTTAAAAATTATGGTCATACTGAACCAATCATCCTCCTGCTGAATTCTGAGCGCCTGGTTCATGAAATCATGCATTTGATACATTTGTACTGGAAATCTCCGGATTTGGGACTTGTTGTTGCCGAAAAAATAACAACAATTGCCCGTTTCTTACATTTCGTGTAACAGGCGAACAGAGATCAATAGAGCAACGATGCACCTATTGATTTATGCGGTGACGTCAGTAGATCTCTTGCTCTCTTTCTATCAAGCGAACGACTGGCCGTATAAAAGAGCACCTCTCGAGAGAGCACTATACACTTATAAAATCAATTAACACCTCATCCTCCTGCTGCATTCTGAGCGCCTGCTACATGGAACCATGCATTTGGTAAATTTGTACTTGGATGTACTTATCTGTGCGATGACGTCAGCCGATCGTGTGCTCTATTTTATTTAGATAATACACAAACCAACATGTGATTATATCGCTTGAGGGAGCTTTATTGAATTAATGTATTATTATGTAATTTAGCCAACACACAAACCTAAAGTTTATTATACCGCTAGATGGTGCTTTATTGCCAATATTTTTACACGTCAAATTGTATTAAATGTAAAATAATAAAGTTTACACCAAAGTATTTCAGCAAAGCAGTGTACAAACTATTCCCGGCTTTCCTTCTTTTTTTTTATATTTTTTTTGTAAATATTATTCGTTGTAGTTTAAAAATTAATAAGTAAGATAAAAAGATAAGTATGACTTTTGATTTTGATTGACCCAAAAATACAAGGTAGTTTCCTTTAAATTTAATTTTTATCATCAAATAGTTTTTACAAATGTTGTATAATTGAATAAATGGACAATAGATAATAATTTAACTAAACAATTTTAGCTATTGAAGAAAATATAAATAAACAAGTCTTATTTTTTACAAATAAAATAAATAAGCAAACATTACACAAACTATATATACTTAAAAATAAACAAACAATATATTCGAAGCGTTTTTTTAAATGTTTTTAAAATTTTTAAATATTTATGGGTTTGAGGGTCCTATGCTTTGCCCATGCCAGAAAGAGATCAAAAGATCTACTGAGATGCACCTCATTGCGACTGATCTAAGAATGAATGAAAAATTGCCCAACATAACCGAAGCTGCGGGGCCTCTCGATAAAGAATTTTTGTGTCCATTTACGTTGTATGAAATGACTAGCCTATATCTTCTATGGTCAGTGGTAATACACATATATATAAAAAACTAGCTACAGCTCAATCTCCTTGAGTTCGCCCCAACTGCGCCCCACTTTAATCCTAACCTTAAGGGGCACTTTGAGCTTCGCGCAGCCAGCCATGGTCAGGCTGAGCATCTTGGCTATCTGTTTCGCCTTGTGCCTAGGCAATTCGAAAATCATTTCGTCGTGCAGGTGGAGCACGAGGCGGACAGAATTCTCCGCCAAACCCAGCTTTTGCCGGTACCTCGCGATGTACGTCTCCATTTTGACGATGGCTCTTTTTGCAATATCCGCTGCGGATCCCTGAATGCAGGAGTTAACGGCCTGCCGCTCGGCCTGACCTGCGAAAAAGATAAATTATTGATAAATTTATCAAACATAGAATGCTTTCTTTACCCCTGAGTTGCGCTTCGCCACTGTTGATATTTTCCAGGTAGCGTCGCCGTCCCATGATGGTCTCCACATAGCCCTTGTTACGTGCATAGTTCACCACCTTCTGGGTGTAGGTCCGGATGCCAGGGTATGCTTGGTGAAATTGATCCGAGACCATTTGCGCCTCCTTCTCCGTGCACTTGAGCGCCTCGGCCAGGCTGCGCATGCCCATGCCGTAAACGATGCCATAGCAGATCTGCTTGGTGCCATTGCGCATGTTCTCCGACACCTCGGACTCCGCTATGCCATTCCAGTGAGCCGCAATGGCTGTGAACAGATCCTGCGGCGAGTTCATCACCTCCAACAGAGTCTTGTCCTCCGACAAGTGTGCCAGAATGCGCATCTCCACCTGGCAGTAGTCCGCCGAGAGCAAGCACAGCTGCTCATCCACAGGACCAAATGCCGAGCGGCAGGACAAATTAATCGAGTCCGCTCCCAGCTTTATTACAAAGTCTTTGGCCACGTTCTGCAAATTTGGCTCTGCCATCGAGATCCGACCCGTGGCCGTAAATGTAATGCTTTGGCCGTGAATTCTGTTGGACTCGCAGCACTTTAGCAACGGCTGCAGGCTCTTCGCCGTAAGCATGCTCAACTTCCGGTGGGCCAGTATTAGCTGGGAAATGGGAGAGTCGATCTTTTCCAGCACCTGGCGCGAGGTACCCACGCGTCCCGATGGTTTGCGGTGGAGGCCCAGCACCTTGGCCACGGCCTGCGTGGAGGCGAGGTTAAAACGCGAGCCATGCAGCTCGTAGATCTTTTTCTCTACCAAATTCATGACAGCCATCATCTGCTTGTAAAGACGCTGGAGCTGTTGCTCCTTAACCGGAAAGCCCACCGTCTCCATGTGGCAGAGGGACATCTGAATGGGCATTTCTATATCTGAAAATCGTGTGGGTTTTAGTTTATTTACATATATTTATCCAAAGTCTATTAAAGAAGCCTATTCTCAAACTCACCGAGGTAAAATTTAAGCAACGAACCCTTGCCGATCCTTTCCAGATTCTCCAGCTGTCCCTGAAGTATGTGCACTGCTACACAGGCCTCAACGGAGGCCCTAATCTTGGGCAAAATGGCACTGGAGATGTCCAGGCCATGGCTGTTGTAGCCACGACCGCTGCCACAGAGATCTGCCACAGCTGTGCACTCCGGAGCGAATTGTTGGCACTGAAGAATGAACTTTAATTTATATAATTCCTATTAGATGTATCCGCAAAACTTACCATGTTCTGTAAACTGGTTGTATTGTCTGGCTGGAGCACCCAGTTGGCCACCTTGGGATCCGCCAGCTTGCAACTTATTTTCCCAAGCGTTGGCATGGCCTGCAAGAGCTTCTTCAGCTGCTCCTTGCTGTCGTGCATGATGAGAGTTAGCTCCGGACGGGCCAACAGTTTGCACACCTCCTGCTCCTTCAGACTTGTGGGCACTCCTCCCTCCTCCTGCATATTCAAATAGTATACCACATTATCGGCCAGACAGAAGGACAAACCGGCTACGAAGCAGGTGTCGTCCACCTGGAACAGAACCTGCTCGTCGGCAGCAGCCTTTCTCTGCTCCTCCGCCGCCATTTGGTTCATAAGTAAGTTGGCCCCTATTAGCGGCTTTTGCCGGCCAGCCTGAGCTTGCAGGGCCACGCTGAATCCGCAACGGGTAGCCTCCAGGAGTTCCATGAGGGCCATTTGGAACAGCTGTTGGTTCCCGCACACGTCGATGATGGAAATGCTGCCGAAACTGGAGGCATTGTCATCAACCTCCTTGGAGCAGCTGAGGATGTGCGAGGCATTTAGCTGTTGCGGAGGCTTGATCAGAGAGTTCCCCATCGACAGGTCTGAGAGCTCCATGGAGGAGGTTGTGGATTCCGTCCGCACAGTCTCCGGTTCTTTGAAAGTCGTTTTACTGGAACTACTTGAGGATGGCGTCCTGGGCGTCTGCAGCCGCTGGGAACGCAGCTGGTATGAACGCATCATCCGGGAGGCATGTGGCGTCAAGGCAGTGACCACTATATCCGCTTCTTTGGGCTGAGAGCTGGGAATCTCATCCGCCTCCACGGTAGATGGCATTTTGCTTTCGGCGGCCTTAAGTGCCGCAGTCACTCCGGAGCTCATGATAAAGGAATCGTCCGACAGCAACGGATTCTCCTCCAACCTGGAAGCCTTGGTCTGGGTGGGCGTATGATTGCGAGGACTCCTGCGGGGCAGGTTAACACAAGGTGACTTCACACTGTGTCCTCCAACATGGGTAGGGATCTCTGAATTGTCTGGCAGAAATAGATCGCCCTCCAACTTGGAAATCTTTCTAGAGGGAGAGCGAAACTGAGTTGGCGTATTATTCTGAGGACTCTTACGGGACAGGTTATGACCAGATGACTTTTTGCCACTTGAAGGCAGAAATAGATTTTCTGACAACGTGGAAGTTTCCCTCGAGGGAGCCCGAGGTCTTTTACTGGAAGAGATAGGGGTCCCTGAAGGCTCTTTGTTAGAGAGTTCCTGTAGGGGCATGGACACTAAGTTCTCTTTGACTGCTAAGTTCTCCTTGTTGTTGCTTGAAACGTCCTTTTCTTGCTGAACTTGGCGAGGCCTCGGACTGGTGGTTGTCACCATTACTGTGCTAGAAGATCGCATCATGGAAGGCGTAACAGCCTGCTCGGCTTGTTTACATTTTATTTTCATTAGGGCTATCCGGCGACGTTCTGCTATCTGTATTGTTAGTAGTTCCTTCTGTGCTTGGGCACTGGTGGAGGGCACCTCCTCGCGTGGTGTGGGTGAATTGGAGACGATAGCCTCGGAGACTTTTACTTTGTGGAATTCTATTGGCTGGGTTTTCTTCGGTGTATCCTTTCGGGAAGAAACTGAATTACCTGCAGAATTTTCCGCATTTTTGTTGGTTTGGTCAGCTGGAGTCTGTGGTGCTGTTTTTTCTATGCCTACTGTGTGGGAATCTTTCTTCGGCAAACTATGATATTGATTTCCTAAGAGCGTTTTCGGGGTCCCTATTAATTGCTGGACCTTCGAAGTAGACGGCAATGCATCACGGGCTTTCTTTGCTGACTTTTGATGACTATCTTTGTCTGGAATTCGGTTTTCTGCTGACTTTTGGTGCTTATCCTTGTGGGGGCTTCGATTGTCGGCTGAATTCCCATTCTTATCCTTGTGTGGCCTTCGATTAGTGGATAAATTTCCATGTTTATTCTTGTGGGGACTTCGGTTTAAATCTCCAGAGCGACTTTCTTTCCTTTCATTGCTGCTTCTTGGCACCTTTTCGGCCCGTGGATCTAGCTTGGAAATTTTGCCTTGGGATGGATTTTCTTTTGCATTACTATTCCTTTCTTCGCTTGGCAGTCCTCGCTTTGAGAAGGGCATCTCCGACTGAACTTGGTCCTCCTCTACAGACATATGCAGTTCGCTGTCCAATGAGTTTGGATCCTCTACCTGCATCTCCTTCCACTTAATCGTCCCAACTCCCACCTCGTACTGTACAAACTGGCGAGCCTCGGTGATCAGCAGCCTGGCCGCCTCCGCCACAGTCATGCCCGCTTTCCCGGTGATGAAAAAGTTACGGAGCTTGTTGCGCTGGGCAGCCTCCTGGGCGTTTTCTTGGTCGTGCTGCTTCGCCGAGTCGAAGCTGAGCGAGTTGAAGAGAACCTTCTCCAGCTCTAAGGCATCCGCACCAGCCAGCTCCACCAAGCTGGTGAAGCCGGCATCAAACAAGGCGCGCGCCCGCTTCTGCGACAAGTCCGGCAGACGCATAAGATCGATAAGATCCCGGTGAATGCCGAAAAATAGGCGGTCCTTGAACTGGGACACTATTAGGGCCAAGGTAGACCACTGCAGAGAGTTGCAGAAGGCGGTCACGATGCCCGCAAAGGTGGAGGCCATCTGCTGGAGACTCTGCAGCATGCCACGATGGCATTTGAACTTGTGCACCACCACATTGATGGGCGTCTCGTTGACCAGCTCCTGCAGTGCCAGAGCTGTATAGAAACTGTAGGCAAGAAGGAACGTACTCTATACCCCTGTAACCATTAAAGGATCTATCTCATTCACTTACCGCTTGTGCACCTGCATCTGCTTGTAGTCCAGCTTCGTCTGACCCCGCATGGCCTTGATGAGAAAGGCCTCCTTGACGCCTACCAGTTCTCCCACCTTTTTCATGGCCGGAGTGAGATTCTCCCACATGTTCAGGTAAATTAGCCAGTCGAGATCCGGCAGCTGATAGCACACGGAGTAGGGCGTCACCAGGTAGACAGCATGGAGCTCTGACTCTAGCACGAAGCAGCGATGGGATTTCTGCAGCTCAGCGAAGAGTATGAGCCCGTCGGTGGGCGGCATGGAGGAGGCCAGACAGGCGGCGCCCAGGCGAGTGGCCACATAGGTCGAGATATTCGTCTCCTCATTCGTTTGGAGGCGGATGAATTCGTACTCGACTAGGAAATCAAGCGCATCACTAATATAGTTGGAGTCTTCTTCTGCCGATTGCTCTGCATCGGAGGAGGTAGCTCCCAACTGCTTCTGGGCACTCAGCAAAGTGCAGTTGACAAACAAATCGATGTCCTGCTTTGTGCTGGCCACGCCAGAGGATATGACCTCCAAGAGAGCGCGCTTTAAGTGGGTCTGCAAAGGGGAAGTTATTTAAGAGTTTCCTAAGATAATAGTTATCGACTTACACTCCCGTCCAACTCCAGGCAGGAGGTTATGGGCTGCATTTGGGCTGTCAACAGCTCACGGCCTATGCGGGCATTGCTCTCCGTGCAGATGAGGATGGACTCCCCCAGGGTATCCTTGCCCGTACGACCCGCTCGTCCTATCATCTGGCGATAGGTGAGGGAGTTCATTTGCTTGCCGCCGAACAAGGGCGAGCGGATGAGCACGCGGCGCGCGGGCAGGTTAACGCCCGAGCTTAGGGTACTGGTGGCCACCAGTACTTTCAGTGATCCAGCCTTAAAGGAGGCTTCCACAATGTCTCGCTCTTCGGTGGTCAAACCGGCATGGTGAAAGGCGCAGGCATAGGTGACAGCCTTGGACATGACAGCGTCGATACCTGGAAAGGAATAAGAAATAAGGGAATTTCACAGGCACCCGTCTCTCACCCACCTGTAGGAATATCCCTGAGCTGCTTCTTCACCTCTTCGATAGCCTCCGGATTGAGATTATCCCGAAGACGCTGGCCCAGATCCGAGCCCGATTTGATAAGCCCATGCATGACAGTGGCCAGTTGTACGGCCAGGTTCTCGCACCAATCTTTCGAGGGACAAAAGACGATGACGGAGCAACCTTCTAGCAGCGTCTCTATACACAGCTGGGCCACATGGTCCGAGTCGTTGCCCAAGGCCTGCTTTACCTCCGACTTCTGCGAGACATCCCGCAGAAACTTGAGCTGATGGTCGAAGATTTTGGTGCCCACCTTGATCATCTCCTGCAGGGCCACCGGGCGATAGTCTGTTATGTACATTTCGGCGTCGAGCCAGCGCTGCAGCAGCTCCACATTGGCCAGAGTGGCCGACATGGTGATCACCTGTATTTGCAGGGCGTTTCGGCGCGACATGTACAGGATCTTGGCCAGCAGCAGTTCCAGAATGTAGCCGCGTCCCTTGTCCGAAATGAGATGCACCTCATCCACCACCACGGTGCCAATGGTGTCCAGCTTGCCCTGCTCCAGAAGCTTATTGATGATCGAATTGGCCTTCTCGATTGTGCAAATGGCCACGTTGATGTTCTCGAAACCGCCGGGCGGAGTGTAGCCGCCGAAGAAGCCCTCTACCCGGTAGCCAGCCGTCGTGAGGAGGTCCTGCAGGTAGAACATCTTCTCGCGCACCACCGATATGAAGGGCAGGATGAGCAGCACCTTCTTGCCGCGCTCTAGAACGGTCTTCAGGAGCAGGATTTCGCTGACCAGCGTCTTGCCCGCCGATGTGGGTGCGGAATAGACTAGGTTGCAGTGCTCGAAGAGCACCCGGGGCTTGCTGAGGCACTCCACCTGCCAGTCGAACATCTGCAGGACGCCCTTCTTTTTGTATTCGTTCTGAATGCTGTGTGGCAGGTTCCAGGAGGCAATGGACTTTAGAGACTGCAGATCAATGGGCGGGTTCATTACTCTGGGCTGATCTTCGCGAATGCTGGAGGAGTTGGGCGACACCTGCAGCTGGTTGGGCGACATGCTGCTCAGGTTCTGGGTAATGCGCGAAATCTCGTGGTGGTCCCTCTGCTTGGATAGAACACGACTGCGCAACAGTTCCAACTTCAACTGCTGGGAATCCAGCTCATCTCGTGCTGGACATAAAAAGCTACTTGCGTCCAGATTGGCCATATTCCGGTCATCTTCTTCGGCCTTGTTCTCGTCCCCGAACACATCCTCAGAGCAGACTTTCGCTTCGAATGCATCCGTAAGGGCGTCCTCTATTTCTGACACATTAACCACTGATGGCTCCGACGCCGGTCTCTCTTGTTCCACCTCGTGGGAGAACTCGTCCCGGAAAAAGTCCGAGTTCATCTCGCTCCCAATAATGGAAGAAACCTGGGATTTTGTGGCTTCTTTCCTCCTGGCACTCGAATTTCCTGCCTTAAAATTTTCCTTTTCGGCTGCTGCTTGCATGCCCTTCTCCAGCTCCATGAATGTGCTGTCGCCAAAATTGAACGACTGCGAAAACGCCATGGTACCGGAGACTTAAAAACATTAAATATTTAAAAAAACCAAACAAAAACAAATAAAAGAAAACAAAAACTGGCGGGGTATTCTAGAGTGGCCCTGCCAACTTAATTTGGCAAATGCGCACGCTATCTTTGGGACAAAATCACAGAAATCATTAAGATGCCTCACTGTAAATAAATTAAAAAACCACTCTTATCTTAACTAATACAGAAAAGTTGTAAGCAAACATGCAAGCTGAGAAGGTCTGTCGCCCTGCCTGCTTCACTTGTATAAAATAAGTACACAATTTTTTGGGACAACTGTTGACTTAGTTTGGCATTCTCTTGGCACTCGCTATCTGGTCACACTACGTCCCAGGTCAGCTGCGGAATTTGCGAAATTTTGTTTACTCCTCGGAAAATAAACATATTTCGCATCGGTGGCAGCATGAACGAGTTTAAAGTACCAGCTCCTCTGCCCAAGCCCAAAGTGATCATCACAGAGAAGCCGCGCTCGGAGGCGCCGGCTGAACCGCCACCACCACCGCCCAAAGTTCCGAATGTTCCGAAATCCTCGCCAGTGGCCGTTTGCCCCTACAAGGCGCCCCGCTGGTCTGCTCCGCCGGCCGCCGACCGGTACTACCACTTCGAGGTGCTCAAATCGGGCCAGATCATCGATCAGCTGCGTCAATTGCAGCAACAGGCGGTCTGGACCTTTGGCCGTTTGCCCGAAAACGATGTGGCTGCCGCCCACCCCACGATCTCGCGCTTCCACGCTGTGCTGCAGTACAAGCCTAAAGCTCCGGCCAAGCTGGAGGAGGCGGATTACGAAAACCAGGAGGAACAAGCTAAGAACGAACAACCGGAGGGCTGGTACGTTTACGATCTGGGCAGCACCCATGGCACCTTCTTGAACAAGCAGCGATTGCCGCCGAAGGTCTACATCCGCATGCGGGTGGGTCACATGCTCAAGCTGGGCGGCAGCACTCGCGTCTACATCCTGCAGGGTCCCGGCGAGGACGCGGAACCCGAGTCGGAGCTGTCGGTCACAGAGCTGCGCCAGAAACGAGACAAGGAGCTCGCCGATGCCGCACTGGAGCGAGAGCTGCAACTTCTAGCGGCCATGGAGCGCGAGCAAAACGAGGGCATCAGCTGGGGCATGGCCGACGACGCCGATGAGGAGACTGATCTCACCCACAATCCATATGCCAGCACCAACAACGAGGATATCTTTTTCGACGACCCCAAGAAGACCCTGCGTGGCTTCTTTGAGCGTGAGGGCCTCAGTCTGGAATACAAGTGCGATGAGCTGTCTACCGGCTCCTTCGTCTGCCGGGTAGAGCTGCCGCTGGACGACTCGATTGGCAGGCCGATTGTCGTCGAGGTGAACCACAAGGGTCGCAAGAAGGACTGCGTTGTGCAGTGTGCCCTGGAGGCTTGCCGCACTCTAGACCGTCACGGTGTCCTGCGTCAGGCCAATCAGGAAGCGCAGAAAAGGAAGATTGTCAAGGCAGGGGATTCAGACGACGAGGATGACTTCTGGGATCGCACTGGCGATGTGGAGCGGAAGAAGCAGCGCATGGCGAATACGGGCGGGAGTGTCACCTTAACCTATGAAGATCTGGTAGGCCTTGGATATCATTTCCTGAAATACATTCTAACTAAAGTCATCTACAGCTTAAGCAGGAGTGCGAACTCAATGTCCTCATGGACAAGGTGGAGCTTGAGATTGTTTCCTACCAGGAGAAGGATAGAAAACTAAAGGAAATGTCCGGAAAACAGGATACCTTCGACGATGATCTGGACAGCTTTATGGACATGCTCAACGAGGACGTCGAGCAGCTAGACAAGACCGAGATCAAGAAGCTGAGGGTGAGTAGCAGATATTAAAAACTAAATTGAATACCTACTTATATCCTAAATCCGTTCAGTTGGAGCAACAGCGTCTCCGGGGCGAGCAGTTGAAGGTGGAGCGTTTGCTGAAGATAGCCAAGCCCACGGCTATACCTTTCGCCATAGGCAGGGCCTCGGATGTAACCTGGGGCCAAGAAAGCAGTGGCGCCATTAAGAGACAGCTGCCCATGATTGGCAAGCGGAATCAGTTTAGCAAATTTAAGGTGGCCAAGGCGCCCACCAGCACACAGACTAGGCCCCAAACAAATGCATTTGCTTCCGATGAGGAGGAAGTTGAAGAGGAAGAGACCAAGGAAACGGAAAAGAACAACGGTGGAGTAACTAAGGAAGAGGAGAAGACAGTGACAACGGAAGCTGTGGCAGAGCCATGTACTTCGCAGAACCAGAACTTGCCGGAATGCGAACCCCCTGCCCAGGCGGAAGTGAGCAAACCAACAATCGCTGAACCGGAAGTCCTAAAGCCAGTCGACGTGATGTCAACCCAAGTTCCAGCGGAAACTTCAACAGCTCGCAGCGACAGCGACAGCGACACTGTTGCTTCAACCATGGCACCACCAGCGGTTGTCTCTTCAAGCCACCCCATAGACGACGCTCTGGTACCGGAACCGGAAGCCGAGGATCCTTTGCAAAAGAAGCGACGCCAACGCCAGCGACAGCGCAACAAGCAGCGACAGGATGTGGACATGGACCTGGACGAGCTGGCCGAGCATGAAGACAGCGAGAAGTACGCCAAATGGGTGCCACCCAGCAACCAGAGTGGCGATGGCATAACCCACTTGAACGAGAAGTTTGGCTATTAACTGAATACTAACGAGATATTCATTTTAAGATATCCTTTCAACTAGTCTAGAACCATAATTGATGTATTCTCTAAGACCCTCTCAATGTAACTTTGTAAATGTTTAACCATGGCAACTGTTTTCTTCCATCAGCGGGGGAGGGGACACTCTACTTCACCGAGCCGGGTGAGCTTCTCACCACCAATTCCCTTCCAGTGCTGGCAACTCCCCTGCGCTGACAGCCACCCCTTAATTTGAGTCGAGTGGCGGCGGCGCTTCCACGAAACGATTCATCCGCTGACTCGGCAAAAATTCCTGCGCACATGCACATACACAAAATGAACGCCCACTCGGCTCCGACTAATTCCCGACGAAGACGGCATCGGCCTGCCGATGGGGACTCCAGTACTTAAACTTCCAATTCAGTTATAATTTTGTCGCTCTAACCGTCAGCACGGTCCGACGGCTGATGTGCTTTAGTTAACCATTAGAACCGAGCCGAGACTGCCTCTATTTGTTTATGGAAACCGAATGGCTTTAGTTTAATCGCAAAAATTAATTGCCAAAGTATCGATCCGCGTGGCGCACCTTGAGATTTGAATTTCATCGAAGGCAACCCTGACCGTGTGGGTGTACTGGGATTATTTATATAATCCCTCACATTTTCGACAACTTCTCTGGTTGGTGTTGGAGCCAGTGGCATTGGTTTAATGCGGGCGTCTCACCTTCTCCCAACAGCCGGGGCACATGTGCGGGTTACACTTTAGGACGCGTAACAGTCCGTCTCAGAAGACGTCCCTCCGCTGGGGCGACTGCTGCCTGGCCTAGTCTAAATTGAATATAGTGTTCTGTTCGTTCATCCTAGTGGATCAGGATCTCTAAGATCGATCCCGCAGCCACAGCCACTACTTCGTCCAGTCGAGCACGAAATGTTGCATAAGCCGAGGCGCATTTGATTGGCGCGCTTCTTCGATTGCCGTCGCAACGCTCCATCCAGAGTTGCTGGCGTCCGCTTGAACTTGGCGCACAAATACCCAAGACACCGAGGTGAGTCTCTTTCCGTTCGATTACCCGCAAATGCGCTGGGACATGCGCAGATCTCACATGGGGATTACGCTGGCCCTTGCTCCTGCCCCAGCTCGGTCTACAGCTTTCCCATTTCCCACCCGACGACGCGATGTGCGCTCTGTGCTTTGCTCAATTTTTTGTGAATGAAGCCCACCTTGCTCAGGTGGTGCCAGGTGTTGGGGTTTGTTTGTCGTGACTATGACGTACTACCTTGGGGGGAGTCGATGTCTGAATTGTTTATGTATTTTACATAAGCCCAAGTCCGGGCTCCCAACTCTGGCGGTTATATAAGCAAATATTGTGCGTGCCACAGGAATCATAAACTAATTTTCAGGAAATTAGGAAGAAGTTTGTAGTTTTACTAAACATAAAAGGAGGGGGAGGCTAGAGAGTAGGGAGACAATGATTTAGAAAGGATTAATGGAATACATTAGGGGATATATGTATATATAGAGGTGTATTTTATAAACTTAAATACAAAGAAAACTCTTCCATTAAGGGATTGAGATATGATCAATCCGGCTTAAGGGACCAATATGTAAATAGGTCAAATAAAAAGACGTTAACATCTATTCATTTTTTATTAGTAACTTAGTAATCAGGAGACTTATCTATGGTAGGACCTTCATGGTCCGACATTTTTGTGCAGCCTGGATAAGTCCCAAGTAATAATTTCAACTGGAACGAATAACCTTAAATCTATCTGATTCGGAACACGATATTTTAATATAAATTCCATCATATTTTTCTACTCCTTAGTTAGTTGTGACCTGGGGATATTTATTTAGTAATTCCACTTGTTTATCAAACCATACATAATATTTCTTAACTATCTATAGAAATATATAGTCAGATTATCCTTTAAACCTCTAAAAAGTCAGTAGGAGGAGACTTAATAGGTCATTATTCTAACTATGTCTATAAATAAAATCGCTGTTAAGGACAAACTAGCTGCAACTGCCAGTTAATTGCGCGCCATTAGCAAGGACGCATTTAGTGGGTAGTGGCAGTTGTAGGGGTCGCCCACTCCCTGTAATATCCTTGTGGGCAAAGGTCAGGCGCACCGATGGCCAGGGCCAGTGCATTGGCTTAATATTTAATGCTGCGTGCTGGGGCCGAGTTAATTGAAAAATGAGCTACTGCAGGCGGCAGCGTGTAGCAATATCCACAATTATGCTCAAGGTTGTAACTCCATCCCCTACCAACCAACCACCCACCACCCTCTCTCTGATCCATTACAGCTAAAGGTCAAACCCGTTCCCAAAGAGTATTAATTTACACAAGCGAAGCGCGTGTGGAGAGCCGAGGTTGCGTTCAAAGGATATCCAAAGCCAAGGACTTCCCTGACTTGCCATAATGATTAATATCGCTGGAGTGGTGAGCATCGTGCTCTTCTACATGCTCATCCTGGTGGTTGGCATCTGGGCCGGTCGGAAGAAGCAGTCCGGCAATGATTCCGAGGAGGAGGTGATGCTGGCCGGCCGCTCCATTGGCCTGTTTGTGGGCATCTTTACCATGACAGCCACCTGGGTGGGTGGCGGCTACATCAACGGCACGGCGGAGGCCATCTACACTTCGGGCCTGGTGTGGTGTCAGGCGCCCTTTGGCTATGCACTGAGTTTGGTGTTTGGTGAGTCCACATCAAGGATATCTTAACCTGTGGAAGCAGGTATAACTTCATTTATATTCTTCCCGCTCAGGTGGCATCTTCTTTGCCAATCCCATGCGCAAGCAGGGCTACATCACGATGCTGGATCCGCTGCAGGACTCCTTTGGTGAACGCATGGGAGGCCTACTTTTTCTGCCCGCTCTATGCGGCGAGGTCTTCTGGGCCGCCGGCATCTTGGCCGCCCTGGGAGCCACCTTGTCCGTGATCATCGACATGGACCACCGCACTTCCGTGATCCTCTCCTCGTGCATTGCCATCTTCTACACACTTTTCGGTGGATTGTATTCTGTGGCTTATACAGACGTGATCCAGCTGTTCTGCATCTTCATCGGCCTGTGGATGTGCATACCCTTTGCCTGGAGCAACGAGCACGTGGGCAGCCTGAGCGACCTGGAGGTGGACTGGATAGGGCACGTGGAGCCGAAGAAACACTGGCTTTACATAGACTACGGCTTGCTGCTTGTATTTGGAGGCATTCCCTGGCAGGTCTACTTCCAGCGAGTGCTCTCCAGCAAGACAGCAGGACGAGCCCAGCTACTGTCCTACGTGGCCGCTGCCGGATGCATCCTGATGGCCATTCCCCCGGTGCTCATTGGAGCCATTGCTAAGGCCACACGTGAGTGGGACTATAATTTATATCCTTATTAATAAATAGTATAAAATATTTATAAATTAATATACTTCTTGGCTGGAATGTGTAAGATTAATTCCCCTTCCTCCTTTGACAGCTTGGAACGAGACAGACTACAAGGGACCCTATCCCCTCACCGTGGACGAGACGAGCATGATTCTGCCCATGGTGTTGCAGTACCTGACGCCCGACTTTGTCTCCTTCTTCGGTTTGGGCGCCGTCTCCGCTGCCGTGATGTCCTCCGCCGACTCCTCGGTGCTCTCGGCCGCCTCCATGTTCGCCCGGAACGTGTACAAATTGATTTTCCGTCAGAAGGCGTCTGAGATGGAAATCATTTGGGTGATGCGCGTGGCCATCATAGTGGTGGGCATTTTGGCCACCATCATGGCCCTCACCATTCCCTCCATCTACGGATTGTGGTGCGTGCAGAGATATATTATTTACCTTGACTGGCAGCTCATTAGCTCGAGTGCATCTTGGTTTATTCCCTCTCTCCCTCCAGGTCCATGTGCTCTGACTTGGTCTACGTCATCCTGTTCCCGCAGCTGCTGATGGTGGTCCACTTCAAGAAGCACTGCAACACGTATGGCAGCCTGGCGGCGTATATCGTGGCCCTGGTCATTCGGCTGTCAGGTGGAGAGGCTATCCTGGGGCTGGCGCCCCTCATCAAGTATCCCGGCTACGACGAGGAGACGCAGGAGCAGATGTTCCCCTTCCGCACCATGGCCATGTTGCTCAGCCTGATCACCCTGATTTCCGTGTCCTGGTGGACTAAGTGAGTTACTTATTCTATGAAGTCATAAAGAAAAATACGAATTACTCATCAATTTCAGGATGATGTTCGAGTCCGGCAAGTTGCCGCCCAGCTACGACTACTTCCGCTGCGTGGTCAACATTCCGGAAGACATCCAGCGCGTGGGCGATCCTTCGGAGTCTGGCGAACAGCTCTCGGTGATGGCCGGCCCACTGGCCAGATCCTACGGCGCCGCCACCATGGCCGGCAAGGATGAGCGCAACGGTCGTATCAATCCCGCCCTGGAATCGGACGACGATCTGCCTGTGGCAGAGGCGCGTCGCATGAACCAGCAGACGGCGCAGGCGCAGGTAAAGAAGATGCTGGACACGGCCACTGGTGTGAAGCCGGCCGGCGGAGGCGGGGGCCAGTCTGGCATGGCCATGCCCACCCCAGAGCAGGACAACACGGCCTTCTGAGTAGAGTAGACGCCCGGCGGAACAAAAATCCCGGAGGATCGAGCCCGAAAGTAGGCTGCAGTCGATCCACAGAATTTAACGATTTTAAGTTGCGCTTGTTACGGGGGATTTGAGACGGGAAACGGGCAATAGAGTGGTCAGGAGAATGACAAGGATCAGGACAGTCAGAAGGGTCAGAATGGAGTACAGAAAGTATTAGGACACGTACGTAAAACACACAAGTGCTCAGGTATAAAGTGCAGAAAGCTGATCGTAAGGTTTACATTATAATTTAGCCAACTTTTATAGTGTATTATTTCCCCAGAAGCTTAAAGCGTTCCTTCGTTCTTGATTTTGCTGTTAGAGGTGTCTTTTTGTGTAAATGTTCAAAGGGTATTCAAATACATATGAAGTGCATTTTCCTCCTCCTGAAAATCGCACTAAAATACGTATTAATCTAGAGGGAGTTAATGAGCCGCAAAGGAGGCTAGCATATAAAGGGTACTTGTCACAACGCTCAGTGTCATAATCCCCACGGACATGTCATAACCAACATAGCTTATAAGATTGTTGTAACGAAATCTTGCAAAATTTAGAGAGGTACCAAAACAAATCTCTCGTTAATATGATTGATTCTTCAGGCTCTTGACAAGTTTTTATAAGATGAGAGCGTTATGACACTGGGCGTGTCTTGACACTTTCCCAAAATATATATGTATTAATGCGTGAGACGAGAGCATTTGTGTGCCACAGATGAGGCAGCGATGATTGGCAACGATTGCCCCACTTAAGGATTCCTGGCATTAGCATATCGGTCATATACTATATAGATGCATATAATGTGAATCATGTGTCCTTCCAGAACGAACAAAGCTAAGCCTAATACAAGTAAAATAATGGGAAATAAACGAAAAACTAATGCAAAACTAACGCAAACGAAACATATCAAAAACCAGATACATATCAGTCGTGTAAGCTATATAGGAAAATCGAGATATACATATATACACACATATCCACTATACAAACCCTGAAAAAGAGCAGCATGTATATGAGAAAGAAAACATAGTTGTTTAAGCGAAGAATATCGAGGCATATCAAGTTATATAGGAATGAATTTTAGCTGCTCTCAAAGAGCAAAATCACATGGAATATAAAAGAGAACGAGTTATATATGTAACATGTTGCGTCGTAGTACCTAAAAACTATATATATATATATATATGTATACCTATACAAAGTCATATACACCCGCATATATAATATATATACATATCTAGAACCAGCCACTGAATTTAGAGAGTTATACCCAAGACAAGACACCGCCCCATTGATCCAAAATAACCTGCATATTGGCTAGGAGATTCTATTCTATATACACACACGCTGCCTGAACCCCAAACCTCAACTGGAAGCTGAAGAGATTCGGAAGAATTATAACTAATAACTAAACTAAACTAAACTAAATTGAATTGAATATTTGATTAAGAGATGTGTGTTGGTTCCTCTTTTTTGTATTGTTCACTCGGCTCGTTTGTTAAAGTTTCATCCCGTTGGAGAGTATATATAAACTAAAATTCTATCTAAAGTCAACTCAAGTAAAGTAATATGCTCGATGTTAAGCCCTAGAAACAACTACCAAGGAACTACAAACTCACTTAATTGTAATAAATGTCGACTGCTTTTTGATCGAGCCTCTCGTATGTTTGTTGTATTTGGGGTAAAGTTTTTTAACGTTTACATAAGCGAGACTACTTACATACTACATATGATACATATACGAAGTGTTTTGAGTCCATCTAGGATATCCATCTACACATATATCCGTTCGTTGTTATTGTTATTATCTCTTGCATCAGATCTGAGTGTGTACATTTCGATAGAGTTCAAATTTAACTCAATTTCCAGTTAACTTACCTAACTAATTAAGTGCGTTTCTTTGTGCAGATGTTACCAGATTTGTAAATAAGCAAAAAATTACTCGAATCGAATCGTTTGTAATGTTATACTTACTATCAACTATCAACCAAAACCACCAAATAATTTATGCATTCAACTGCAGAGGAAATTCTGTTTTGCAATTAGTTAAAAGAGTACGTACCTATGTTATTGTTACAACTACAACTTGGTCTATCCATTCCAAGTTCGTTTAGTGGAATTATGTTAACCAAAAACTAAAGAAACATAAAAAAGAATAGGACAAATGGTTACGATATACACGATGTATTATGATCAGATTAAACCAAACCGAATACATATCAATGTTTTAAGCCTAGCAAAAGGGAAATGAAAACAAGTATTTAATAAATAAAAGGTATATAAATATATGGAAATGGTTTCTCCCAAGCCTTGTCTGCTTATTTATTCTATTTCTCAGTGCTTAGTTGACTAACGAACTAACCGACTAACTCACTAACTGACTAACTGACTGGCAGACTGGCTTACTTGTGAAATAAATACAAACATTACCGACCAACAAAAGCCGCCGTCGTCGAGTGACAATCCCCAGACAATGGAATGGTATCATCGCAGGTGGAAATTTCTCAGGCCAAGTTAAAGAGCAAAGAGCTCTTGTCGGTGTCGCATCTCATCGGTTCCGAGAAAACACAATGCCACATGTGTGGCAACTATGCGACAGTTACTTATATTATTTAGTCGAAAGTCAGGCCTCTAAGTTGCCAAAGTCGCATCTCAACTGGTCTCAATTAGCCTGCTAATGATGCTGTTGCCGCCGCAATTAAGTTGTAATCCCAATTAGATCGGAATCGCCAGATAATGATGAACGCCCGAGCGCTGCCGCCCTCCGTCATAAGACCATAACTTGTGTC
Source organism: Drosophila parvula (assembly GCA_018904695.1). Lineage (NCBI taxonomy): Eukaryota > Metazoa > Arthropoda > Insecta > Diptera > Drosophilidae > Drosophila > Drosophila parvula. The sequence goes on from JAEIIG010004369.1 coordinate 46,043, forward strand.
GCTCGAGAATTGCCCCTAATTGTGGTCGTCGTGTCAGCTTCTGTGGCTAATGTTGCCGCCGTGTCAGTAGTGGATGTACATAGATGTGGTTCCGTGGCCGTGTCTATGACCATCGCATCCGGTATTCTGGCGAAAATTTGCATTGTTTGCCGATTTGAACCTTCAACTGTCACTGGGTCGAAGCGGATCGTCTTCGCTTGTCTTCTGTTTGCCAATTAGCCGAGCGGAAGAATTTCGCGAATGCCTCGGACTTGGCTGGTGTCGCGGATGTGAAGGGAACCGATCGCCCAGAACTGATGGCCATTGCACAGAAAACAAAATATTGGCATTAAAATGATAGTTAAATTGATCATAATCTTTGAAATTAACTTGCTAATTACATTTTCAAATAATATATAGATTAAACTTTGACTTTTATCAAGAATTTTCATTGTCGTTTTCGAGAGGCTTGAATTAGATATGAAAATATAGTGAAGTTTACGATATCTCGAGGTTTTTGAATATATCTCGCGGCTGATCAATATATCAATTTATCGATCCAGCTCCAGACTGATGATTCGACGAGAGTCAGCATTGGGTACCAAATCTTTATAGGAAACAATAGTCAAGATTTATATTGATGAAGAGTTAAGTATATAATATAAATAATATGAAGGAAGTTAGTCTTTATCAATACCTTTTCTGATTTAATATTCCTCATAAAATCGTTATCTTTGTTTATGATTCTTCATCAAGTTGTTTATTTAACAAACGTTTGGTCTTTTACATCTAATGGTACAATGAATTACGGCTAGTGTTCCATGGGATTGATTTTGGGAATACGAAATACGATTGAATGGGCGAATTGCTGGTCAGTTGGGGAATAATTTACAGTTGCGAGAGATGACATGAGGTGGTGCTGGTGGTGGTGGTGCATAATGGTAGCTGGTGGCTCGTGGCAGGTGGCTGAGTATTCGAAGGCACATGGCGGAGGCTGGTATGTCCTCACTTCTTGCGGTAGGTGTAGCCACCGTCAGCGCTGTAGCTCTGCTGGATTGTCTCGGGCACCTGGCTGGGTCCATTGTACTCGTAGCCTGAGTCCTGGGACGGGGCACTGGGATACGGACCGGAACTGGAGGAACCACCGCTAGGCGGGGCACTGTAGCTGGACGAGGGGCCGCTGGGGAAGTTCAAAGCGGGACTGGCAGCGGGAGCTCCATAGGAGCTGGAGGGCACCGAGGGATAGCTACCAGCGCTGCTCGAGGCAGAGGATGAGCCTGAGGAGTGATGGTTGGACGAGAAGGAGCCGGCGCTCGAACCGGATCCGGCTGAAGGTGCTCCGAACGACGAAGAGGGAGCTCGGAAAGATTGGGATGGTCCTGAGGCAGGTGCTCCGTATGACGAAGATGGTGGAGAGATCGGCGCAGAGTAGGAATTGGACGGTGCCGCCGGGTAGGGTCCACCACTGTTCGAGCTAGAGCTGGGCGCGGAGTACGACGAAGAGGGAGCTGAAGGATAGGGTCCTCCGCTGTTCGAGTTCGGGCTGGGCGCCGAGTACGAAGAAGAGGGAGCCGATGGATAGGGTCCACCGCTGTTCGAACTGGAGCTTGGAGCGGAGTACGAAGAAGAGGGAGCCGATGGGTAGGGTCCTCCGCTGTTCGAACTGGAGCTAGGAGCGGAGTACGAAGACGAGGGAGCCGATGGGTAGGGTCCTCCGCTGTTCGAACTGGAGCTTGGAGCGGAGTAGGATGAAGATGGAGCGGCGGGATAGGGTCCACCAGAGTTGGAACCAGACCCAGGAGCCGAGTACGAAGATGAGGGCGCCGACGGGTATGGTCCTCCACTGTTAGCTGCAGGGCTGGGTGCCGAGTACGAAGACTGAGGCGCTGCAGGGTAGGGTCCACCGCTGTTCGATCCCGAGCCAGGTGCCGAGTATGAGGAGGACGGAGCCGCGGGGTAGGAACCTCCGCTGTTAGCATCCGCACTGGGAGCGGAGTACGAAGAGGAGGGAGCAGCCGGGTAGGGTCCACCACTGTTCGATCCAGGGCCAGGTGCCGAGTAGGACGACGAAGGCGCCGATGGGTATGGTCCTCCACTGTTTGAGCTTGGGCTGGGAGCGGAGTACGAAGATGAAGGCGCGGAAGGATATGATCCTCCGCTGTTGGCGCTGGCGCTGGGAGCCGAGTACGAGCTGGAGGGAGCCGAGTGGAAGGATCCGCCTCCGCTGGAACCCTTGTTTGGTGCACCATACAGAGACGAGGGAGCCGCCGAGAAGCTGCTGCTGCTTGAGCCGGAACCGCTGCTGGGAGCTCCGTAGCTGGACGAAGGTGGCGAGATCGGCTGGAACGAGGACGAAGGAGCTCCGTACGAAGACGACGGTGGTGCCGCGGGTGCGTCATACGATGAAGAAGGTCCTGAGGTGTAGCCACTGCTGCCCAGGCTCTGGGTCTTGGATGGAGCTCCGTAGTTGGTCGATGGCGCCGAGGCCAAGGGCACAAAGTTGCTCACACTGGGCGCTCCATAGCTAGGCGAGGGCTTTGAGGGTCGCGATGAGGGTGGCAGGTAGTTGCTGACGGGCGCCTGAGGTGGTGCTCCATAGCTGGAGGATGGTGGTGGTGCCGGCGCCGACTTTGGTGGTCCGTAGGAAGAGGATGGCTGTGATGGGGCTCCATAGGATTTGGACGGTGGTGCGGGTGCTCCATAAGAGGAAGAGGGGGCAGCAGGAGATCCAAAGGATGAAGAGGGGCCAGAAGGAGCTCCATAGGACGAAGATGGGGCAGCAGGAGCGCCGTAGGAGGAGGATGGCGGTGCAGGTGATCCAAAGGAAGACGATGGTGGTGCTCCATATGACTTGGAAGGAGCTGCTGGAGCTCCGTACGATGAGGATGGAGCGGCAGGAGCTCCGTATGACTTCGAGGGTGGAGCAGGCGCTCCATAAGAGGAGGATGGAGCAGAAGGAGCTCCATACGAAGAGGAAGGAGCAGATGGAGCTCCATACGATGAAGAAGGAGGAGCAGGAGCTCCGTAAGACGATGAGGGTGGTGCGGGCCTTGGGGCTCCGTAGCTGGAAGAAGGCGTCGACTTGGGAGGTCCATACTTAGATGAAGGAGCTGGGGCTCCGTAACTCTGAGACGGAGGCGCAGACTTCGGGGGTCCGTAACTGGAAGAGGGCGGGGCACCGTAGCTCTGCGAGGGCGGAGCTGGCCTTGGAGCTCCGTAGCTGGAAGACGGACGTCGGTGATGTGGCTTCTTAGCCTGCGGCGGTGGTCCGTACGATTGGCTCGGGCGGCTGGCCGGTGGTCCATAGCTGGACGAAGGACGCGATGCCGGTGGACCGTAGGAGCTGGAAGGACGCGGTGCCGGCGCGGGATAGGGACCACCCGAGGAGGCGCTCTGCGAGGGCGCCGAATAACTGCTGGATGGGCCTGAGTTGAAGGAGGGCGCTGGACCGGAGGCGGGTGGCAGGTACGAGCTGGGCGGCGGTGCTCCATACTTGGAGGACGGGCGCTGCGGCGAGCTAGGGGGCAGGTAGGCATTATTTAGTGGCGCCTCGCGCTTTGCCGCTCCAACATCGCGGACCAGAGACGCGGCGACGATGGCCACCACGCCGATGACACCGAAAAGCTGCAGCGAAAACGAGGAAATTGGCAAAATTAGCTTTTTGTGCCGCATTGAGATCTCCGCTGATCGATGATACTTGGAATTTACTCGAAGTTTCAGTGAGAGAAAATCTTAGTACAATTGCTAGAGTAAATTCTGAATAATATAAGGTTTTTTTGAGAATAATTAAAGGCTTATTTGTATGCTTTTTAAATATAAATAAAAATATATTTCGTATTTACAATGCTGCATAGAAATAAAAGAAAATATCAATAAGTCTATTATTTACGCGAAAGTCAATTTATAGATCTTCTAACATCTAACTGATGACTTGATTATTTACTAGCAAAATAAAATAACAAACTTTCTGTTTAAAGCCTAAAAAAGTCATATTGTTTTCTGCTTTATTTATCTAGATTTCTTAATAAATTTTCTGCAAGTGAAAACACTTTGACTCACCACTCGCATGGCTGCTGCTGCTGCTTCTCCGGGGGATGAGCTCGATGCGCTTCAAATGCAAATTAACCGCGCTGCAAAGAGTACGAGGGAGAAAATCAGTTGAAAGTGGATTACCAACTAAAAAAATTGTTATAGATAGATTACGTTAATGTTGCGTAAGTTTTTTATTCGCGCCACCGCGAAGACGCCGACGACGATGACCGGCCATACCTTAATCGCTGCCGTTCAATCTTGGCTCGGTCCGTCGGCCAATGCCAAGAACTGGCCAGCAGCCGGAGCGTGTCGCCCGGCGGCATTGAGGCGCTGCCACTTTATTTAGGCTCTTAGGAAAAATCGCACAAAAATCGCGCAGACAAAAGCCTCGGCAATTGCTGGCGAATCCCAGTGAAACTTTTCCCTTTCTTTTCGGGGGCGATTGAATAAAAGGCCACAAAGCTGTGGGGGCACAAAAGCCGTTAGCTGGATTTTATGACATTGCAAAATCAGTCACGACTACTTAAAGGCCCTCTTTCCCCTCCCGCAGCTCCTGTTGCATGCATGTGCAGTGAGTGACACATATTTTCCTCCCCAGCTACTGCTGCCAATTACTGTCTCGCCTTTTGGCCACACTCTCGCGGGCCTGGGGCTTCGTCCCGCTGTTGGACTGTTTTGTTGGCTTTTTGGTGACAGACGTCAGCCCCCGCCGAGTGTGTTATTGTTTAGCTTGTGCCGCTTGTTTAGTGGTTGCTGCAAAATTTTTAATTATTTTTCGAAGCCCACCCAAGCGGCTGCTACTCTGACTGGAATGACCTGCCGAATGTGAGGCAACACTCCTAATTGGCCACGCCGGTTATGCAAGAATAATGAGCGATGACAAGGCCGAAATGCCTTAATGTCTTAAATGTCTTAAAGAATTGCACCTTATGAAGATAAATTATATTGGCATCCTGCTTCGAAATCTTTTTCCTTTGAATTCACGGATATATCTAGATAAAAACGATCTTTAAAAATTCGTACTTCAAGATTAAGCTGGCTAATTTGGCTTAAACAAAAATAATTCTTTAGTACTAAGGATTTTGACAACTCAAAAACTCTTTTTGATATTTAAAATCATTCTTATTTGTAATTGTATATGAATTTCCATTTTAAAAAAGTTCATAAAGTATCTAAGTATATATGAATTTCTAGAATTCTTCCATAATTTTGTAGGAGCAGCTTTAAAATTTTAGAAAATTATTTCAAAACATGATAACCATATATTTTATTTACTTTCCATCAAATATTTGGTAATTAATCATTAAAATAGAAAGTAAATAAACAAATTTAGTATAAATTATTTATACATTTTCTATATTATATAAAATCTATAATTTATAAAAAAATTAGGTTGTTCTTAACTTTCCGGAGTTTGAATTAATGTTTAGGCCTCCAAATACCTTAATATTTTATTTAGATATGTTGAGTTATTAAGCCTGAATCCTGTGTATAAAAATGCTCACCACTTTTTGTAATAAAATAGTTGTGTAACATATAATAGTTTTGATTTTTTACGGATACAATTAAAACGTAATTAGTAATTATCTCTTTGAAAACTTGTTCACAATTAATATTTAACGACGTTTACAAACAATCCTTTTCGAAGGCTTTGACACTACAGTTTGAATGCTTAAATAGTTTGTGACACTTTTGAGTTTTTACGATAAATGGCGATAATCCTCTTTGGGGGGGGTTAACACTAACCGTTTTCGTGGACACCAGCTGCTTCTTAGATATTTTCTTTTGGGAGGACACTTCACCAGACGATGCTCTGCCGATGGACAAATGCGAACTACACTGCTGTTTGATGCGCAGCATGCACTTTTATACAAAATCATAACCGGGCAAAGCCACAAAAAAATAGGTAAAGACACGCTCACAAAAAACTAACAATAACAATGCGGACAGACGAAAATCAAAAGCTTCGAAGAGCCAAACACAATGCGAAGACGACGCTGGCAGGTCTTCGTCGAGTTGGGGTACTTTATGTAACACTCCAAATGCACTCACTCGCCGCCAGCCGCCAAGCCACCGAGCCACCAAGCCACCAGCCACATCTGCCACAAAATAATAAAATAGAAACAACAACAAAAAGCAAATCCAAAACACTGCCGGAGGCAGCAACAATAAAGGTAAAGCGATCGCAAAGCTTTCTGCTTTTGCTTTTGTTTTTGCCCTGATAAATCCACATCGATCGGATTCCAAGTTCAGTGGCAACATCTGTCATCACCATGTGGCTTTGCCTTTGCATAAATCATAAAAGAGCGTGCCGCTTTAAATTAATATCTGCAATTGCTTGCGTTCAACTAATCGTTTGTATCTTAGCTAAAAAACATGCACTACTTGTAATATCTTTCCAGAAGATACTTAAGTATCTAATCCATCAATGTCTATATATATTAAGACAACACTTATAAAGCTCACGAATGGAAAACCTCGAAGGTAAAATATTTGAGTAAAGATTTTATTATATAGTTCATTCATTCATGAAATACTATCATCAAAAATAATACATCCTTGACTTATATTGAATTGAAAATATTGTTGTGACTTGTTTCCGATTGTGTTGTATTTTTTAAATATTATTTTTAGGCACTTTTATACGGTTATGACACTGCATTGTTGCTTTAAGTAATTGCAGTAATTTTGTCACACTATGGAGTTTTAAGCAAATAAGTTTAAGACTTTTTACTAATTTTAAATAATGTCATACGAGAAAATATATTTTAAAAGGAGAAGAGAATTTAATCCAAAGGAAGGTAAATGAACAAATGTGTGCATAACAAATAAAACCATTCATACAGATTGGATTAATGACTCCAATTAATGAAAGCAACAATGTAGTGTCATAACCCCATAATCAACGCTTTATTATATGCGAAATTAATTCGAAAATTATTCGAACTTATATGAACTTTGTCAAAGAGGTTTAAAGGTATAAAAGGTAAATTCCTGATGATCAAATATCCGCAAGACTTAAGAGTATTTTCCAAGCAAAAGCAATTAAAACCTGGAGTAATAGCAGCAGCTATGCAACAAAATTTAAGGCTACATTTTCCTTATTTAAAATAATTTCCAAATATAACAATTTAAAGTTCTTTTCAAAGTCACTTCCCTTAAGAATACTCCATTACCCCTTCAAACAATTAATAACCATATTATGCTGCAATTGTCAACGGTTTGGTGGTTCGTTTATTTTAGGCAACAGTTGGCGGCATCTCAGGCTTCTTCCAAATGTAACTGGCCCAGGGGATGCACTCCTTCAGCAGGTGCATGTAGGCCAGTCCCGAGGGACAGTCCACCTCCCTGGCCGCGGTGCCGAGCTCCTCGCAGAGCCAGTACTTGGCGGCGTCAAAGTGATGCGTAAAGGTCTGACCCAGCTCGGACTCGTCCTTGCAGGCGGAGCGACCCGCATCGGAGCTCACGCTGACCACCAGAAAAGCGGCCACCAGGACGGCGAACAGAGCAGCAACTGCCGGAAAAGTTGGAGAAGGGGGAAACATTAGGCAATCGATGGAAAAATAACTTTGTACGGCAACACAACACCCACCAGACTTCATTTTCAGCTGTGAAAGTTTCTCGATAGAAGCAACCAACTGAGGCCATTCCATTTTGGCAACGGAACTTTTATACTTTCGACGGGAAGCCCAAAATAAGACGTAAAAACAAGAATAATAAAAGTATTGACATTTTGACACACGCGCGCATCCGTTGATTATTATCTGGGGAGCAGAAACAAAAAGCAGAGAGCTGCGCCAAGATAGGGAACAGTTGCTGCCAAAAATGCCACAAAATATGGGACCCGGGGGTGTGGCGAAGAAATCATTAAATGTATGAGAAATCTTTATTTAGTGCAGCCAAAGTCAGATAAAAGATAAGAATCTATTGCACTGCGCTTGAATGCTTCCTTATAGATATGTATATTTGTATATGTATCTACTTAAACTATGACTAATTAATGCTCACAAACTAAAATTTATAAGGTCTGTAAGTCGACACCCAGCATAATGCCCATGACTTGTTATTGACACCTTGTCACGTGTAATCCCAGATGGCATGCCGAATCCATAATCGCATATTTCCATAATTCCATAAAACAAATGCTGAAATCTGAATTCGTTTAAATTGTGCAACATTAAAGTCTATCGGCCCATTCATTAATTAATTGCTGACCAACTCTTCGATGCTCATTTCTTTCTTTTCTTATTCGTAGTTTCTTTTGTTTTTTTTTTTGTTTAGTCATTTTGCAAAGTATTTTGCATTTATGGTAACTGTTTGTTTCTTTGTGGCTTTGTTTGGCATCGAAGCCCCGCAGCGATCCGGGCGCCAGGCCACTTGACCAATATAAATAGCAGAAATAACAAACATTTAATAATAAAGAAGAAAAAAATGCCAAACTCACGACCGAAACACCGTTTAGCAGCCGTCGCTTGACGAAAACAAAAGCCCTGAAAATCGCTTACAAAATGTTGCAGTGTTTAAAGTGTAATTACAGTTTCCGCATTGACGGGAAAAAAGGGGTTTTGCCAATCAGCCAACGCAATTTGGCCAGGAGGAGACCCGCGACTGCCAGATGTCAGATGACTCGGCATGTGTTAAGCTGACTGATTATTTCAGGTTGGCCAAGATGATGGTGGCAACAACGCGCAGTGCAGCGGCTAATTATCGATTAAGCCCGACACGCTCGGTCTCTGTGGGCCAAATCCAATTAATGCGGCCAAGTGAAATGCGGCTCGTTATGATTGCCCAAATGGGTGAGCGAAGAAGCGACATCCGCAGGCAGGGAGCTAAAAATAAATCGAAACTCATTTGGACTAAGTGATTTTCGCTGTGCAACAAGTGCCCGACTGCAGAGCGATAAGGCCCATAAGGCCCTATAAATATGCCAATTGTCGGCCTTTGATTGCAACACTTTCATCATGTACAAGGGTGAGACATCACCATCTTAGCTTCTCTTCCACGAAATAGAATCAAAAACGTACTCCATTTCCATGTAGGCACCTTCCTCTGCTGCCTGCTGCTGGGCCTGATCCTGGCCCTCAGCTCCGCCTACAACGGCCAGGACATCTACGCCGAGCCCAACTGTGCCATCGTCGATGATCACGCCCGCAAATTCCGCGACATCTCGGACCCCACCCACTACTGGGTCTGTCCCGAGGACAAGGAGAAGGCCGACTACATCCAGTGTCCCGACAACTACGCCTTCATGGAGAAGGAGCAGACGTGCGTTGTCTGGGAGGAGTGGAAGTGGGTCGAGCCCTACACCAAATAAACCGAAACTAAGCCCACACGCCTCGTGAACAGCACAAAGTCTAAGCCATTCCTTTTTCTTTTTCTGCTGCCGCCAAGTTTTGATTGGATTCGATTGGATTTCTGAGAAGGGAGCGGGCTCTATGGTGGTGTAAATAAATTAATTATATGTCCCAACTTTGGTCAGTACTGTGGCAAACTGGCAAACTTCTCTATCAGGAAGAGACTTGCCTTTTTCTTGGTTGTTCGATTAAATTTCGTGCGATATAGAATCTTTTAAATGCATAATGATTTCATGATTTCGAGGAAGGAAGATTATATCAATATATAAATACTGGATTTATATTTCACGCCAAGAGCGATTTATAAGCCACATAATCGGTAAAAAACACAAATAAAGTAAATACAATTTTGTGTCCGTTTTCTTCTGAGGATAATATCGATATTTTAACGTTAAATGCGATATTTTCGATTTGAATAATTTCGTTAAATCCAAGATTACAATATTTTCGATATGATATAAATCAGGATATTTTTCGGCTATTTATAGTTTGATAGTTTTGATATACCAATGTTAAAAGCTATATATTTCGTTATTTACAATTACGATATATAAAACTTATCGATTTGTGTCTATGATATCAAGCCCCATTATCGTATTATATAAGAATATAAGTAGTTCAGAGTTGGAATCAGAGTTGATATATGAAACAATAATCTTAAAATAAGTTGAATAACAGTTTCGGCTAATTTGTTTTATAATATCAAGACTTTAAAGTTTACTGCGATATTGTTCGATATTTCAAGTATCGATTTATAAAAGATATATTATTTTAGATACGATAACACACTTTTCCTCTCGATATATGTACATACATCCCTAGTTCAGCTTATCTTACATCACAAGTTGAATGTAAGGTAGCTTGGGTTGAAATTTCCACTGTACTTACAGCCTGTCCCCATAGGCTTAACTACTTTATATACCCTATTCGAACCGTCTTAAGAAATTATGTTCATGTAACTCAATGTCCCCGTATCTCAAGTTTGCCATGTGCTTGGATAGTTTCCCCCTGTGCGGCGTTGATGCTGCTGCTGCCTTGGACCTGAACTTGGGCCTCGACCTGAGGCTGAGTCCGAACTCCAACTCGAGCCCAATGAAGCAGAACTTTTAATTAACCAAGGCAGACGCACTCACACACACACACTCAAATACACACGGCATGCTGAGGGTTCCCAGGGGCCCGGGGGCCCATTCATCACATATATTACGGCGACCGTGTGGCCCGGAATATGAGATACGTCTGATAAACGATAATTAGGCAGTGCGTGTCTGTTGCGCTTGTAATGTTATCTAACACCTTCGATTGGCAATCAAAGCTGTTGCCGCTGCTGCTGCTGCTGCTGTCGCCGCCGCTGCTGCTGCTACTACAATCAATCAACTCGCATTGTGCCCGCTCCGAGTCATTCAAAGTACCCAAACAGTGGAAGAAAAACTGAGTCAGACGTCTCCAGTCCGGCGTGCTCCAATTCGGGGCTTAACAAAATATATAAATTGGGTGCTCGCTCGCACATATCTATATATTATATATTTATTTTTTTATTTTTCCCTCCAAGTAAAAGTCATAAATATCAAAGCGTGGCGAAGAGAAACACAAGCGCTCGCATTAAAAGTGAAAAGTACTTCAATAAATTTAGTTAGAAATCATTGCCGCAATGCAAACACACGCAGCATTCGAGTGTGTTCGTGGGCACGTTGTGTGGATGCCGATGCCCCACGGCGGATTCAAGTGCCCCATCGATGGCATCACATAATGAATTTGGGTTTGGAGGTGCCGGTGCCGGTGCCATAGCCGATGCCATCCATACCCACGGATCTCTGAAGAAAGTCAGCAACACGGCGGCGGCCTTGACAAGGCGAGGAGGCACCATTATCTGCATGCAGATAAGACCTCCGAGCCCATCGACTAATGGCAATGACAATGGTAATGGCAATATCACTGGTACTCCGCTACAAGTAATGGCAATGGCGATGCCAACTAGATACAGCTACAGAGAGAAAAAATGAGACTTAGCTCTGTCTTCAATTGTTACACTTGTTAGAAGAATTATTTGCAAGCACAAAGTATAGTCTCTGGAATCTCTTATTTATTATTCTTTTTATCTTAGAATTTTGCATAATATACATATTATTATTGCCTCTTTCTACAGTGTACTGTGGCATGAAAACAAAGCACTTGCATTAGTTGCCTCATTTGCCAATACAATACGACACAGCCCCAGTGTGGGTTTTATTTTTATCAGATAGCTGATGCTGCCTCATTTCTGGGTTAAGATGAGCTGCAGCTCCCATCTGGAGTGTGTCGCACTTGGCCAGCGCTATTACTGCGTCAACGACTGCCATAATTATTCCCATCATTACTTTTACTTGTATATATATTTTTATATATATCTATGCATTTATTCCGAGTTGTGCAAATAAGGCAGGCGAGCGAGCACTTATCAACCCAAACTCTGACATTGAACCAATTTTCTTGGCTTTGTTTTCAGCTAATAAATAAATGCTCATCAATAATGAATATATATCGTGACAAATGCTTTGTAGAACATTAAGGTAATGTGCGGAAAATTGATGGGTGATTACCTAGAATATATCGTATGCATTAATAATTTATTGTATCTTGAATTCAAAACGGAGTAAAAAAAACACCATTTATTTTAATAAACTCTGAGAAAAAGAAAATGTTTAATTAAATGTGTTAAAATATTTACAATTTGTTAATTTTAAGTAACTAAACTGTAAAACTAGGAAGTATTTTTATTTATCAATATTTTATTTATCAAATTCATTTTTAAATGATAAATTGAATTTATAAGCAACATCTTCTATAATTTAATTTGTTACCCATTTTATGTATAGAAAATAAGTTAATTTAGGGATTACCTTCACTGACCTTGGCTAATCGCGCCCAGCTCCGCTGTCTGTTCCGAATTTGTTCATTTCCCACCGCTGGGGCCACTCTTTTGTAATTATCTATCACAATCTATCTCAATCCAGATGCCCCGCAAAAACGGTAGACAGTGCTGCCACATTGATTGATGGCTCCACTGATTTGACTGATAAGAAAACATATGTACCCCTGTATGTGCCCGGCCATACATATATCTCTAATACATGGCCTGTCACGGGGCAGGTGAGTGACAAATTGACATGTCTCAAAAATGATGAATTTACCACCGAGAGAACGAGGAAAAGCCAGTCTGCAGAGAACAGAAGAAGAGAATCCAAATGACCTTTCATCAGTCGGGCAAATAAATTCAAAGCGACATGCCACCGAGAAACGCCTTCAAGCGTTTTGAAAAAATTGTATTTTAGTGGCGGAGTGTTGAATTTAGCATAGGTCAAAGTTCGCTGCCGAAGCGGGATGTCGGTTCAAGTCCATTGCTGACGTCAGTGGCCTGTACCCACATCAGGAAAAATAAGCCGCAGCTGAAAGCGTAACTGACACCGCCGATACCCGAATCTGAAGCTGGGAAATGGGCAATGGTAGCTTGAAGCTGGGAGGAGTACCTCTCCTGCATCTCACCTGGCTCTATCTGGGGGTCCTCCCCGCCGTATTATGTATTCCCATTAATTTTTCATTCCCTCTGTTAGGCATTCGCCATTTGTATGCATTAAAACTTTATTCCTGTGCCGTGAAATGTCGCTGCTCATCCGAAATGATTGCCAGGCCATTCTCTGAGTGATTGAGGTCTGTCATCTGCACACTGTTAATTGAATGAGGGCTTATATAGCCAGACAAAGGCCAAACTTGTTCAATATTTTAGCAGAGAGAACATCAGTGTTCTTTGTGTTCAGGAAAAATAATTATGACATTGTTTGCCCCATCATTTCTATCGGCTTACACTTAAAAAAGAAAGTTCATAGTATACTTTAAACTGGTTGTAAAATGTTGCAAAACTTGAACGACATAACATTTGGCTGTGTAAAATAACACGAAAACTTTTTTTCAGACACTTTCTGCAAAGTTTGGATACTCAAAATGACAGCTTCAGGGCCAATTTTATTTGTAAAACTGTATTAAGTTTTTGTTTTGCTGGTAAACCTTTATTTTGAGTTACTATATTCTTTGTATCAAATAAATTATAAGAAATAAACCAAAAATGACTGGACTTTATTGGCAAATACAATCGTAGTACAAAAATATTGTTTAATACAATATTAGTTATTTAAATTCGTATAATTTAGTTCTGATAATGTGCATTGTACGCAGCTTATCATGTAATAAACAATAGTTAATTAAGTTATATAGTTATATTATGATTTAACAAATAATTTACAGCTGTATTCGCTTTAAAGATATATTATATATGCTTTTTTACACACCAAATACGGTTCGCTTCTTAAGCAATTATATCAAAGTTAAACTCCTCCTCATTATATACTACAATAAACAAATAAATCAGAAGAACGCTCTTCTAAGTTAATAATACAATTTAATTATCGCAATTTAATTTCCATCTCAAATGAAGAATAACTACTACTCATAATCATAGCATTAATTTTTAGTTTTTAAAGCTTAAGTACTCTTCAGAGTTTCCAGTGCAGGACATAAGCCTCCCACACACGCACTTGTCGGTGGTGATTCCTAACAAAATCCTCGACAAATTGCATTTAGAATTTTTTTATTGACTCGAAATAAGAGAAAGAATCGGAGACGTTGCAGCGGAAAATGTACGCTTTGAGAAAGGTAATGGCATTAGGTTTCGTCTTCGACTCCTTTGAAAAGCTTTCACCACACGCGCTCCCCTCTATTCCAGTCTAGCTGAACAGCTGGTGAACAGCTGGAAGCCACATGTGTCTTGGAAGCTGCCGCTGGAAGGCAGCGTTCATTCTGCCAGGAAGCTAACGGCTCCGCCTACTGCTTCCCGTGGACTCCTAGCTCTGTGCGTATGTGTGTGTGTGTGGGAGAGCGTAATTTCGCACTAGTATGGGTGGACAAGGCCACACCCACGCGTTGCGGCCATGTTTGAATGAAATAACAGTAAAGGAAAAAGCAAAATGCCAAAATGGCAAAGTCAATCGTGGACCCAAGTGGGGGGGAATGGAGAAAAGCAAAAAAAGATACATTTTCAGGGAACGAAACGGAATGGCAATTGGAACAGTAATTCGAATTTAGGTTACAGGCCAAAGGGAAAGAGAGACAGAGAGAGAGAGAGAGGGAGAGGGCGAGTGTAAATTAACTGCAAGTGCTATTTTTGTTGTTGTTTCGCGCTTTGTAAGTTAGTTAAGGTCATCGAAATGTCAAAAGTTGCATTCTCCGATTTGACACCCGACAGGGGTGCCCCAGTGCGGGGCATATCACGCACGTTAAGCGTTTGTCCCGCTGACATTGCGGTTGACAAACAGAAAAAACACGCAACATTTGCAATTAAGTTTCGCCAACCTCACGGAATATGTATTCAAATGTATTCTTGAAAATTTATTGATCGCCATTGGGATTAAGTTTAGCCTTGCCTGTATTTTTGGCAGCCCCCTAAACTCGTTATTTTCCCTCCGAAATTAGCTACGATGTCGTCGGCCATTGTTAGTTCCTTGGGCTCGCTTACACACTTCAACACTTTCGGCCGCCATTTTGACGGTCGCTGCTGTTCCTTTGAAATTCCACCACTCTCGCACTCACACACTCACACACACATACACACTTTCGAATTCCTCGATACACTTTTGTTCCTCTTTCTCTTCCTCTTCCATTCGTCGTCCTCCTGGCTGGATATGCTCTCTCTCTCTCTCTCTTTCTTCGTCTCACTTTATCGCCATCTCCCTCGCTCTGCGCAAAGCTTTGTCTTAATTTTAATTTTATTGATATTATTCAGTTTGCGCAGATTCCATTAGATTTGATTGCCGACCACATTTTATGCATTCTCTGTCATTTTCTCCTAATCTGTTTGCCAATCGTCGCATTAGTTGCCTCGTTTTGATATCTATACCTGCTAGATACATATATAGATATGTACAAAGTACACAATAAGTACTTGCTTTTCCTAAGAATTTTGGGAAATATCAGGATTCTATACATAAATATAAGCAAGCAGCTTTTCTTATTACAATTTATAATTCAAGAAATTTTTAGCCTCTGTAGATGGTATTTTAATTAAGTAGTATATCTGTATATCTCCAAAATACTTTGGTGATTTTTTTATATCTAACAGAAAGCAAATTAAATTTTACCTTTTAATATTATTATACTTTACATCCTCAAAATTGGTTCTTTGTTCATTACAACAAATTAAAGGTCAAAGATTTCAGCCTTTCCCAAGGTCTAACTCCTCCAGCACCTGGAAACTTGACTTCGTCCAGTTAAATTAACTCGTAACTTAATACTCTGCGCGGACTCCACCTACAGAATGTCCGCTGATTAAATTGCGTTTCGCTTGGAAAATTACAGGTTCGCTTCAGCATCAATTGCAGCAGTTTCTTCCGCCTTAACTTTAGCTACTCCAACCCAACATAACTCCTTCTTCTGTGCGTGAACATCAGGGCTAACGAGGCAGCAGCTCATGTTACCCTTTTTGAAGCGGAAGCCCCGCGCCATTTGTCCATTCGTCCTTGTTGCTGGGTCCTTGGCCCACGCTCCTGTCACACGCACTCTGGCAAGCTGACTTGTCCAGGACGCACAAAGGACGCAATCAATTGCAACTATAAGTACTTGCAATTAGTGTTGCCAGGGGCTTATGCAATCAATGCAAATGGAACGGATTGAAAATATATATATTTGCAGCGGTTTACGCTCGCTTTATGAATCGAAAATGAGAAGGTTGCAACACGATTCGGATCAATATGCATTTGCAAAGTTAATGCCATTTGGCAGAGCGCTGAGATAAAAAGGATATGTGCGTGGGTCAGTGGATTACATTACGATTTAATTTATAGAGTATTTTTACTGCTTTTCTGAAGGCTATATGGTATTAGGTTTTATTTTGTTATAATTTTCTAAAGGTAAGTCACAGCTAGAAGCTTAAAGTAGAAAGTTGTCACAATTGATTTATTTTCCATTCCTCAAAGTACTCATTATAATCAAGCACTTAACCATTTATCTTTGCACTTAAGACAATTTATCAAGTGCCTCTTCAATTGCTTATAAATAATAAATTTGATTCAATATTTAATTAAACTGTATATTGACAGGAGTAAAGGCTTTGCAGGTCTGATTAATATTGGGCTAAAAATTGGACTAAGCCTGGTAATAAGTCTGAGATAAATTCGGACTAGTTAATATGTTAAAGATTCACTTTAAATTCCTTGAGTAAGCTATATATCTAAATGTATAATTTCCCTGTCATTTATATTATAAAACTATCTCTTATAATAAAATCTAGCTCAGCTCTCTCTGCATTGATATTAAAAAGAATCTAAGGCAATTCCTCACAATTTCGGCTCAAACCAATCCTTTTCTACCCCCAAGACGGAGATAAATATGTTGCATTGGAAAGAGTCTTGACTTTTACTTCTAGTTGCACCTTCTGCCCCGGCAAATCCCAAAGTCATGAGCAATTTTCGAGTATCCATCATATCTGCTTTACCTTTGGCAGCCACTCGCTGAGCTGCGTCAGCTTCGCTCCAAAACGAACTTTGTCGCAGCGGGATTCGGATACGCCTGGCATGGCTCCCGGTGTAGATGAGGATGTGGCTGCCGTCAAACGTTGCGCCCTGGGGAAGCTTCTGGCAGCCGCAGGAGACGGAGACGGAGACCAAATCCAGACGTTGCCGGTGACAGCGGCAACAACAACTGGCAACTGCCAACTGGCAACTGGCAACTGGCAGGTATCCTGCTGTCTATCTGGCTGTCAATATCACAATATCACACAAAAAGGATCAGGTCGCTGGCAGTGGAAAGATTTGATGGAAAATATAATTTAAACGCCTGATGGAAAAAAGGGGTTTGTGCGCCCGGCAGGACCTGCCAGAAACTGAGTGGATGTGCTGCGGTCGGAGCAATCCAATTAGGCCAGTGCAGAATTTAAGCCATTTAGCGTTAGTTCCTGCTGCCTGCAAACTGCTAGCCGCCAGGCAGTTCTGATGAGAAGATATTCAAAAATACACACACGTATATTCGCTGGCATAAAAATCGATAGAATGTAACGAGCCAGCGGCAGCAGCAGCAGGGTGGATGTGGGCGGGTGTTCCAACCGGGGCTCACCTTGGCCAGAGCCAGAGCCAGACCCAAAGGCGCAGCGTGATATTTTACAAGTGTTGGTTTTTCTTTCTGTTTTTTTGTTGTTTTTCCTACTTCTGGTGGTGGTGGTGGATCCGGTGGATTTCGATGGTGCTGGCTGGCTGGCTGGCTGGTGGTGGTGGTGGTGTCTGTTTTACGGCTCGCTTACATCCAAGCAGATGCCAGACTAACCCGTCATCTAATTGCCAAAAGGCGTACCCCCTGCTCTCTCCGGCATTACTTCACTCGTGTCGGCATGACTGAATCCCTAATTGAAAATAAACATTAAGGTACGCAATTAAATATGATGCAGTATCCTGGTTTGCTTACGCTGCTCGTTATCCTCGCTTTCAAGTTTATTTTATCCTCATTCATTTTTATTGCCCCGAGCATCCTGTGGGAACTTTCCGCCGACTTTCGGTCACCTCGCGGTGTCGAATTTCAATTGTTTACTCCACTTTGCCAGCGGAGAATTAATTAATCGCTTAGCCAGCTCCATTTCGCAACATGACAAATGATGAGACATCTCTCGGGTCAAACAATTAGCTGTAAATTAAATTTGAATTAGGCTTAACTACGGCGAAAATTGTCGGTGGATATAAACTAAAAATACGGGAGAACTTCACTAAATGGAAAGACTGTTTATAGTCCTTCAACAACTTCAAACTATTTCGGTTTATAGTTTGAAAGAACCTTAAGATATAATTATTAATTAGTTAATTATTAAGATGTCTTGAAGGAGCTGCTTAAATTATGTATCCAAATCTCGTATCTTATTCCCTTATTTATACAAGGACCAAACTTTATTTTGTGACTTCTTGGGCATACTTTTTGCAGTTCGAAATAACGAAGTTGGACTGTGTTGTTTCTATAGCATATATTTTTACTGCTTTGTTTTGTGTACATGGTTTTTATTTGGTCTATTGTGGGCGCCTGACGAGGCCAGGTTTCTTGGCGTTTTTTTTTTTTTGTTCTTCTTTGGGTCCGCCCGCCTTCCTTGCGTGCCTTGTAGACATTTTTCTCCGCTTTGGCCGCATGGTGCGTACCAGGTAACCTTGTTTCCAACCACTTTTGGCTGCTTTTGGCCAAAAGTACATTGGCCCGACTTGGCCACGCGGTGGATGGCTGTGCTATATAATTTGGATCCCGCACATAGTGTTTCTACACGGTAGATATAAGATATACTGGATTTATTGTACAAGAAAGATTGAGTGTTTTATTTAAAATAAATATATTTAAAGTAATCATTGATCTAGTTACTATTTAAATAATCTTTATAATTTATTAATGATTTCTCCATATTAGTTACATATATTCTACATACATAGAATGAATATACTGTGGCTCAGAAGCTATTCATTAACAGGTAGCACCTTGTCGAGGCAAAGACATACATGAGTATATAGTTCTTTCTTGTTTTATATTTAAGCCGCGCGCAAACATCCGTAGCAGGCACACCCACCCACACACACAGGCACACCCACAACCGCAAACCTCCTGCTAAGGACACGCACACGGGCCAACGAGGCACACCTTGATTTACCTTTGAGAAGATTCCCCTGCTCCTGCTCCTGCTCCGTCTCCTACTCCTCCGCCAAGTAGCATTCATATCGATCGCTGCATTAAAAGTTTCCTCCCTCTACTATGAAAATAAAAGCGAATAAAAAGAAGCTGCAAAAATAGTTTGGTTTTTTTTGCACTCGTAATTGCCTTTACGTGGCTGGATTTTGAAGGTTTCTGACTGCTGATTGGGGAATTTGGTGGCAACAAACTTTGAATGCAAACTGAAACTTTGTGTAGATATTAAAAAATACGATAAAAAAGAAGGTGGAAATCATTTTCATGCACTCTGGCTCGATAATCAATCAATAAAACTGCTCTAACCTTGACATGACTTTCAGTTCAGGCACCTGTTCTCATTTAAGTTGTGAATTTGTAAATGAAAATGGAATAGAGCAACTAGCGGCGGAATATCGTTATCTCTCTTTCCGATTCAGTGGGTCAGTTGGGAGCGCTTTTCCCGTAAATTAAAATGGAAAAACTTCTACCCTAATCACCTACAGCGACTTGCCAAGCGGTGAATAAATTGTAACTTTATACAGCACCTTTTTTTTATATCGAAACTTTCTGCATAAGAAATGTAACTCAAGTGACAGAGGAAAAAAGAGTTTAGACAAAAGGTGAGAACGCAGCGGAAAAACTTTGCAAATTTTGTGTTCATCTGCCGTTGAATTTATTATGTTGGCCATGTTTTGGGACTCGGTTTTATGGTCTTAACATAATTTCGTGGCCTTTTGAGCCCGAGAGCACAAGTTAAGGCTTGATAAATTGCAGAAAGTGCTTGTCAAGTGATAAATGACAAAGAAATTGGCAAATTGTGTGACAGTCGGGTCGGAACACAACAAAAAAAAATACTTGTAACAAAAGCCTGGTCAGGGGTGTGTGCCGAGATCCTTGTGGGTGACCGCCGACTCTGCATTGCGGACCTGGATTTAGACCAGATATTAATCAGTGACCAAGCTGTTTGCCAGTCCCATTGTTCGCCCCACTTGAGGGGTCATGGCGAGAGGGGAATCGCCTGTTTATTGTTCGGGCAATTGCAGAAATTAACAAAGAAATTGGGCAGGATTTTGTGTGGGTGTTGTTGTGAAAAAAATTACATTATCGTGTGCCAATAGAAAAACAAAATATAAGAAAAAATAAGTGTATCTCTGTTAATAAAGGAAATCGAGATATGATAACAGATGCGTATATGGAATCTGTCTTAAATTAATAATATCTATTCATATTCCTTTCTGGTCACAAATAAAATTCTATCTTTGTCTCTGAAGGATACAAAAATATGATAAAAGGTTAAAAGGTAAAGGAAATGGGTTTTCGGCTTAGCTTAATAAATAATTAATAAAGTCAATTTAAAAAATGTGGTTTATATATAATAATAAATGTAATAATATCATATTGCTATGCTTGGTCTTGTAATAATAGTATTTCTTTTTTTACTCCCTTATTTTCAAGAAGATTAAAAATCTTACAGAAGGCAATACCAAGGTATGCCTTTACAATTCAAAATCTGAACTTGAATCTGGCTCTTTCCAAACAACAAAGTATTAAATTATAGATTTGTCTTACAAGTACAAGCAATTTGTATTAAATTAAAGAAATAATGGAGCTAAGACTAGACTACATCTTGACTAGTTTCCAAGTCTTCTGCCACCAATTGAGCGTGAGGAAAATGGCTGTTTATTGTTCGGGCAATTGCAGAAATTAACAAAGAAATTGCCCGATTGCCGTCCAGGGAATTACGTTGTTGTAAAATAATTACATTCTGTGCGTGAGTGTGTGTAGCAAAAATAAGGAAAGAAAAACAAAACACAGCAAATAAAAAAGAATTCTTTGCAGCAAATGAATCCCTAAGAACCCAAACCCACCTTACATAAGCTCCTAAATGTGTGCTAGGAAAAAGCACGCAATGACAAAGTGGGCATAATGGGAAAAGAGCCCCGCCGACCAGCGACCGACAGGTGAGAGAGAGTGTGTTTCCGAAGGAAATTGATTTTCTTCGCACGACGCGAATAGAATTTTATTCAAATGTGCTCAACTGGGCGAGAGTAATGGGCCTGGGAACGGACGAACCGAGCGGCGGAATAGGGGGGAGCAAGACCAGGAGCCTTTGCCAATTGGCCGGATGCCCGGCGGTGGAGCAGACGCATGCGCCATGTATCCTGCGCCGTGGAAGGCGCACGGCGACAGCGGCGGGGAGCAGCTCTCGGCAAAGCACATTCCAGGCGCACTCCGTCCATGAATACCGACAAAACGGCGAGAGCTCTGCCAGTGGCGCTAGGCTGTCAGACAGAAGTTACCTTTGCTCCTGCCCGGACGACTGAACGCACGCTGCTGCCGTTAGTCGCCGTAGTCGTGGAAACACTCCCCGGAGCAGCTCCCAGAGCCCAGTTCTTTTTGTGAGCCACAGCGGACGGACCCAGCCGAGCCGAGAGCCCAGCTAGAGCTAATCCGAGCGAGGTGTGCAGAGCGAGCGTTGACGGGTAGAGTGTTTGACGGGTAGAGTGTCAGTGTGTCCGGTGTGTTCTTGTGTGATTAGCGCGCGCGCTCGTTTACATAACACCTCGCGCGCGTTTTTGACCAGGACAAGAGGCGTCCAGGCAGTCCAGGGAGTCCAGGAAGTCGCAGTCCAAGGAGTCGCGAACGTGGCGTCCAACGAGCCCAGCACCAGCGCCGCGGGCAGTGGCGCGGAGTCCGCCGCCCTGTTCTCGAAATTGCGTAGCTTCTCCATTGGCAGCGGGCCCAACTCGCCCCAGCGCGTCGTGTCCAACCTGCGCGGCTTCCTCACCCATCGCCTGAGCAACATCACACCGAGCGACACAGGTGAGGCACAGGCCCGTCCACCAGGTGGCCAAGGCTTGCATAACGTGACCATCTTCCGAGAGGGCATATAATTAAAATTAAACAACATCTCGGCCGCAAACACTTGAGCTCAGCAGGCCAGCTAGCCAAGTGGTTCGTCCTCGTCCTCAAAGGCCTCCAGCCCATCAGCGTTGTCCTTTGGCATATAGCCCACCCAGCGCCCCCCCCTGTATGAGCTTAGGTATATATCTTTGCCATATATACGTATATACTCTCTCCTCGCCACTTGCCACATTTCACAGGGTAGACACATTTTATTTATGGCCCCAAAATAAGAACGAAACTCGTAGGTTCGTCGTAGGTTGG
This sequence comes from Drosophila parvula, assembly GCA_018904695.1. Taxonomy (NCBI): domain Eukaryota; kingdom Metazoa; phylum Arthropoda; class Insecta; order Diptera; family Drosophilidae; genus Drosophila; species Drosophila parvula. Next base: position 68,287 of record JAEIIG010004369.1, read on the forward strand.
CAGGTTTCACTTCGCTCAATGGAACGTTCCGGAATGGAACAGTGCCCGTTCGAACGCTGAGCGCTTCTTATGTAATGTCAAACGAAAATCAGGTGCCTTTGGTGCCGAAGAAAAATGCGAAACATTTTCCAAGCCTCATCAAAGTAAAGAAAAGAATTCAATCCAAAATATTACCTATTGAATGGTGACACAAAAGTTTTTAGTGGGGTTTTCAAATCATTTTATTTTGCACCTATAGGTATGCTATACAAATTTGAATTCGTCCTTGCTTGACTTAAGGTTTTATTCAGAGTTTGTTTATAAAATATATATTTTTCTAAGGGGAAAAATATGGAAAATTATATAACCTAAAATTTAAAAATCAAATTCATTCCGAATGATTCCCTTTTTATGTGAATACAGAACTTTTTCTTGGGGATTCGAATAATTATTAAAGGACATTCAAAAGTACGCTATGAAAATGTTATTTCTTTTTTTTTACAATTGCCATTTGTATGAATAGTATGTGGACTATATCAATATTAAATTGGAAGTGCATTTTAATCAAAATAAAGACAATTGTTTATTCAAATATATGCAGAAAAGGCAATTCTTTTGCTTTAAATACTGGAGGAATAACCTAAAAATATTTATGTACACCTATTATATTATTTAAAATTGTAGAAAACTCTGCTTAATATTCTTTTTTACGAACTGAAATTCCCAGGCAATTCAAACTAGTTTGCTTTACGATAAAATAAAAATTAATAAAACAATATAATTACGAAAAGAATTACAATTTCAAGTTGTAATATACATTTGAATATGATATTTTTCTAGAAAAAATTGCTGCCCAGTAATAAGCTATACAATAAACTAAGAGACGAATGCCTTATAAGGATCAAATTTACTTTACAAACTGGGTTATATGTGATACATTTAAGCGTTGCCAAATCTTCCATGATCCAAGGGAATCTTAGTTGAGAACTCTAAAAATTCTCATAGTTCTCGAATTTTTAAGACCATTCATAGTCAATTAGTAGAGAATCCCGAAACAACTTTCTTCATTAGATTGTGCAGACTAATCAAATTTGTGTCGGTTGCCCCATTAAATCATTACAAGCCTTGTCTTGGAGGAAGGAAAGTATCCCTGGTCTAGTCGTGGTCTGGTTGGAGTTCATCGAGGAAGTGACATCGACCGACGACGAAACCGTTGACATACCACCAAGGAGCCACCTGCCGGAGCGAAGCAATTTTCTCTGGTGCTGCGGCTGCTGCATAATGAAGGCAATAAATATAAATTTCACACACAAACACAAACAGGAGGAGGACGGTTGGCGGCTGTGGCGGTCGTCGTCATTAGATTGTTTGCCTTGTAGACGCGTTTGTAACGCTGATGTGTTCATAGCGGTTTCGTGTCAAAACAAAAGGGGGGTTGCTCAGCATCCCCTTTATATTCCTCCTTCCGTTTCCTCCGTTTCCAGTCTGGCCCGAGGGGATGGCACAGAGACAAAGACTGGCAGGAAGGTAGCTCGTAATAAGCTAAACGAGAAACAAGTAACGCATTTGTCTTGATGCTGTCTGATAAAAACGGACCAGGACCCGGACCCGGACCCGGACATCGCGCAGCATCTCGAGGGTTGCCAGCATTGAGCCGTCACAGGCGGAGGGGGGAAAATGCGCCAAGGAGCTGGGGAATAGTAAGGGAAGCTGAAGCTGGAACGACATCAAAAGTCGTAAACCGGTCGCTGATGGTGTTGTTGATTGCTCCGCTTTTGCCAAGCTACAAATGGTTATATTTTAGGCCCAGAGTTCGATGCTGAAAATTAGCAATTTGCCAGAACTGTCAGACTATCGCAGCTATTAATCAAAATTGCACTACAAGAAAATGTCTAGGGATGATATGAATATGATATCAGATTTCGGAAGCTCTTAAAACTTGTAAAAATGCTGACTGGGGCTACATAAAACCCTAGGTTTTTTCAACACTTTTGAAATGGGTCCAAAATTAAGCTACTCAATTGTAAATAATTAAAGAAAACAAGTTTACACTGAATTTGGTAGCTCAAAGATATAATTGTATACTTTAAGACACATTTTTAAAGGTTTTCTGGAGCAACTTAAAGTCTGTAGGATTTTATAAAGTGACAACAACAATAAAAGAGAAGTTACTTTTTACTAGAAAATTATACCAAAACATCTTAGTGAACTTAGGAAAGTATACTATTTTCTTCTGGTGTAAAAGAGTCCTAGCCCAAAGGTAAATTACTTTCACGTCCTACCATGAAAAAAAAAAGAAAATAAGTGTTGCAATTCCTGGTAATTTATGTGCAAATCAATTTGTAATCCAACGCTCAATGCTGACCAAAAGGGATGTTCGATGGAAACTGGCCATGTGTGCGAAAAGCAAGGACATTAGACATGCGACCCACCCACAGCCGGAGTAAGAGGAAACCATTTGGCACTCACTCCCCCTCGTAGAGTGAACCCCCTTTCAGGGCCACGCCCAGTTAATGTTTTGATTTATAGGCAGCCCCACTAAAGGGGCTGCTCGTACGCCCCGTGGTACAAGAGCAGTGCCATCAAAATGGCGCCTCTGCTCTGCCTTTTGTGCGCTCCTTTATTATAATATAAGGGAGCTGGGAGACCAAGAGACCAGGACACCAGGACACCAAGTTTGAAACGGATCCTCGGGCTAAGTGGCTGGTAGTCCACTGGGAGTTGATAAAAGCACAACAGCAGTAGCAGCAATAACGGTCATAAAACAAGAGGTCTAGGAGTGGTGGGTTGCAAACACGTTTCGCTTGAAAAGGATCCGCAACCGAAATTGACATTTTCTGTGTTGCCCGAAAAAAAACTTTTGCAATTAAAAAGTATTCTACGCTAAGCAGAGCCAGAGACCCCAGCTAACCCAGTTAGGAAACTCACTCAAAGTATCACGCAATCGATTGCGTGAAAAGACAACGGACAAGACAATTAAACTTGAAACAGAAATGTCACCAAGACAGTCGGAAGAAGAGGGTTAAGGTAACCGAGGCAACTGCGGCAACGGCGCCCAGTTAATCGATCAAGAGTGGCCAAGGTGAGCAGCGAAGAGTGCAGTAAGTGGAGGCTCATTAGCTGACCACGGTTCATTAGAGCCAATTGCTCAGGTGGGCCGGCGCTAACGAAGTGAGTTCCATACGTGGCTTACGCACCGGCAAGCACATCCAAGAGGAGAGACGTGAACTCCCACACCAGTTTTGTAACGACTTTCTCTTACACTGAGAACACAAATAATTCCAACAATAAATATTCGAAAATGATACAAAAATATTAGCATATTTAAATGGATATCAAAACTTTGTAATATAATATTCTTTGAATGATTTTTGCCAAGTATAAATTATTTCTTATGAAATGGGAGTACATTAACTATTTTTAAGTATGGATCACAGTGTAAAATGCCGAACCCCTGACCCCGGCCAGAACTTCAACCCTTCGAAGAGGCACACCACTTGAACAAAGCAGCTTACACCACTTGCGGGGAGTTTTACAAGCCCAAGTTTTCGATGGGGTGTCCGAGGGAGGGATGGTATCTCTGGTCTTATGAACACTTGTGAGGATTTTCCGCTGCCTTTTGTCAAGTGCCTGGGTGCGAAATGCGGCTTACCATAAATATTATGATATATTTTATTTGCTGTTTATTTAAGACTGCACCCTCAAACCCAGCAAAAAGAATGGCGAACGGTCTAGATTATTAATTTTAATGGTATATACGAGAAATTCGCCTTCGTTGTGGATCCACGGGTTGCCCGGGAGATGGCGTAGCGCCAAAGCTTACGGTTACATGTTTCCTCTATTTTTTTTTCGTTGCCATCTCATTGGAAATGCAAACAGCCCCCGACACGGACGATATTGTATTTTTTATGTCTTACCCTTCAGGAGAATGAAATTGTATTTTACGCTGATTACCTCGTCAGACAGACGCTGGCACACCCAGCTGTCCACGCCCCCGCAGAGTCGCAGGCTGAAAAAGCGAATGTAATTTCATTCGTGGCCCCCCTTTCACTGGCAAGCAAACATCCTTGGAAGGTTTTGTGAAAAACGACAGGAGCAGTGAGCGGCAGGCAAGCTGCGGATGTTCCCAGGGTTACGGTTGCGGGTGGCAAAAGTCGACGATCATCCTGCCATTGATGTGGAGGCGTGATGTGGGTGGGCAAAGGCAGCGAAGAGTCTTGTATCTCCTTCAAAAGCTGCCCCAGATCCCATTTTGCACTTTGTTGTCTGGCTCTCTTTGAGGCAGAAGATTAAATTTCGGCTTCCTAGAAGGCTTCAGAGCTCGCCTTAAAGTCTGCTTAATATTGCAGGGCAACTAGTGCTAGCCAGACTGCCTTTTTCTGAACAGAAATGTTTTCTAAATGGTTCTTTAATGAACCAAATCTTGAGCTCTATAATTGTATTTAAATATTGTAAAATGTGCTCTTAAAATATTAATATTCAACTTGAGCCAAAATCATCGGATTAAACACAATTTCTATCCTTTCTATTTATAAACAAAATTCCTATCCATGTTCTAAGGTGTTTTTTGTACCTTCTTTTGTCTATTGTTCTTATCCAATTATTTAAAATAAGCTTTTGGCATCACTTTAGTTATAAAACCAAGAAACATACCTGGCAGCTAGTGTATTTATTATTAACGAGGCAGAAAGTAGAAACTAAATTTGGCCCAGGAAAACAAACACATGGGCTGTCATAATTTACTGCGGTGGAAGCTGCATAAAAGATGAACGCTTGGCCTGCTAATTGAGCCAGTCGGAAGTTGCCGCTCGACCCCACAGAGCAGCAACATGAAAGGAGCCCGAATCCCATTCCGCTGTGGTGATGCCCAGCAGGACGGCGAACAAAGGGCACTAGGACTGGGACTGGGGCTGGGGCTGGGACTGGGGCGGAATGAAAACGAAACTCAAAGCAAAAGCAAGACCGAATCCGAAATTTTGTATAAATGTTTATGCATCCGGCTGGGAAATTCGTCAGCTGTCCACGGAGCTTTGCCAGACAGCGCGTAAAAATCAATAAAATTATAAAAGCGTAAATACAAATTGCTATAGCTTATACATAAACATATATGCACGAGAAATAACACATAATTGGGAGTGTGTTGCAGTTGTCTAGGGATTTGAATGGCATAGGTATGAGTTTGAATACTACAGATATTGTTATCAGAATACAAAGGAATCTTTTTAAGACTTGAAAATGTAGAAAGTTCCAATAAGCTTGTCTTCTCTTTAACAGGGGTGCCACAGAAATTGCTAGAAATGTAAAATTCATTTGGAACGGTGTCGAAAAATTATCTAATAAAATATTCATTTGCAAATATGCATTATAAAGTAAATTTCTTGAACTAGGTGTAACATTTTGTAGCATTCTCTAGGGTCGCCATAGCTATTTCTATGGCATACCTGCCTCTTAAATTTTTAAGCGTTTTTAGACCTTAATATATGAAAAGTTTCTTAAATTCTTTATAAGTTTTTCTCCTCTATAGCAACCGTGCCTAAGATATTGATATAAATTTAACATTTATTAAAAATGTATCGAAAAAAATTCTATAAAATATTAAATTAGGAATAGGCAAAGTAAATTGTTCTTCTTCTACAAAGTGTACACATTTTTAGCTTAGTTAAAGGCAGAATTTCTAGGGATTTCAAATCCACAGCAATTTCTGTGGCATTCCCTAGAAATTAATAATAAATCTCTACTTAGTATCGAACTGGTAACATGTTTTGGGTAATACATATAATAATGTATTTCCTGTACATGATAATAATTACTCTTCGCACACAATCACGAAATACATTGAATTCCATATATATCTGGTTTGGGCCTTATTATAATCAACATGTAGGCACACGTTTCTGCACTTGACTCGAGCAGCTGCAGGCGACCAACCCCTGGCGCTGATATAAAGGCCTACCAACCACCACCACCCTCAGGGTCAAGTGCGGCCACCCACCTGACCCACCAGACCTGCGCCTCCTCCTGTTATTGTTGCTAGGGGAAAGTACTCAGGCATGAAGAAAACTCAAAAATTAAAGTCGCTGGATGGAAAAATAAAAGCAAAACCAGCGAGCACAACATAATTGACTCATGGGCAGCCCGGGGGCTGTTATAAGGTAACATACACAGTGTATTACACCCACACACACACACTCACACACACTCGAGGGTGAGTGCCGCCGCCGCCCTCGATCAGGAGAGCGGGCCCAAGGTTGTTGCCGGGGAGGTTTTGGGGCAGATACACGGACGTGGTCATGAAAATTTAATGATAAAACGAAATGTTTTTGTTACGTCTCGCATACGCCAGAGCCTCATAAGGGGGCGGCTTTCCGTCCGGACTGCGGACGCCAGAGGGTGTGGGTCTAAATGTGGGGAGCGACTCATATTTATACCCTGCACACGTCGCATTTTCGTGTTTACCAGCTCGACGCGGGGTGGCTGCTCGTCGAGCGCTACAAGGTAGATAAATGTTGAAATTAGATCAGCATTGATAGCGCTGGCTCAGCAGCGATGTTGGCTACACACCCAACTTTAACACACCGAAGGCCTAATGAACAGAGAACGCCACGAATTTCTCATTTCTGGTCGGGGAGGTATGAGAAACACGGTGTCACTTTACCAAAAAAGAAATAACTATACCTTTAACGGATATAATATAAGGGGAAATCCAATCCTACAAAAGAGATATAATATATTCTTTTAAACTTACTTTGTACTAATAGATTCCAATCAAATTACTTGACAACTTTCTAAATGATCATACATTTTAGTTAGCCACAGTTTTCGGGAAGTAATACTCTTATTTGTCTAAAATTACTCTATTGAAAGGCTTTATGTTAGCTGTCACTTGTCCGGCAATTACTTAATTTGCTTAAAAACTTAAAATATTCAAGAAGAAATGTCTAAAAGTTTGCACTTATATATATTTAAAATATCAAATAAGGTAAACCATAAATTTAGGTCGCATTTTAATAAATTTCCTGTCCACTGCGATATCTGTGGCAGTCCTGCTAACCAAACATCATTCCCTCCATATAAGCAAACTATTTACAACTTTTGGGGCTATGTTTCATATACAGATTTTAAAAGCTTTCTAGTTAGCAGATTAATTCTGGAACTTTAAAGCAAACGATAACTCTTATTTATTTAAAGGCTATATGCCAGATGTCCTTCGTCCAGTGATTACTTAATTTGGTTGGAAAACTAACGCAAGCTAAGCTGACATTTCAGCCCTCAAGAAAATTTGAAAATTCCAGCTACGGACTGTGCGTGGGTGGACTTTCACTCTCTTTGTTTTCTTTCGAGTCCTTGCTGATTGCGTGCGAGTCGAGGGCGTCCTTTTTGTGTGCTGTGTGTTGGGCAAAAAGCAATAATTATAATTACAGCTTCGATGAGTGCAACCACGTGACTCTAAGTACTCTCTCTCCACTCGTCCGCCACTCCGTTTCTTTTCTAGCTCAAAGCCCCGCCACAAATCCAATTAAAATAATTGCTCCGCCCATTAACCCATCGGAGGCCTCCGCAAATACGCAATACGACTTAATTATAGAATGTACACGTACTTGTTTCGGTATTTGTTTTATGATTGAAATGTGTGTCCCTCGATTAAAATACAGAAATAAAAGAAAAATCATCAACAATCTTTTGTGTAATCGAATCGACGCGTTAATATGCTGTTGTGACAATGCCACGAACTAAACCTAATACAATACAATCTCTGTTCACCAGCGGGCAGCCTTTTGCAACACAGAAACAACATTTCAATCATAAAATAATCCCAACTAACAAAGTAAACCTAGTTCAGGGAGAGGGCGAGATATAGAGCTTGGGAAACAAGAAGAAAAAAAGAATAATATAAACTAAGGCGACTTGCAGAGAAAATAACAAACAAAAAAAAGACTAACGAAATCTTGTTTCTGTGTCGTTAAAGGTTGTTCACTGGCATGCCAACAACTCGTACACCTCCAACTCCGACAACCACACCAAAACATGTAAAACCACATTGCAGCAGCGACAGGAACAGCAACAGCGACAGGAACAGCAACAGCAACAACCACAGCCGCAAAGGCAAACACAGTTAACCACAAGCAACGAAAACCACCTCAAAGAGAAGACAGGAAGGGGAAACGAAAGCATTACCGGAAGCGGCCATATTTTGAAGCGAAAGCTAAGCGATTTCCGGCTAAAATCATGATCGGCGTCTGGCCACTTTGAGTACAAACCGAAAGAGAGTAGCAAGAACAAGGAGTCCCCAAGTTTAAGGAGACATATCGTACTTCTCTCAACTATCCACAAGAAGCCACCACAATGGCGGGCGCATTCCAAATACCTGTTATCAACCTCGAGGTGCGCGAGGTCAAGGAGATCGTGTGGGAGAAGATCCAGGAGCCAGTGAATCAGCGCCGGCTTATCCTAGTGATTGTATCCATAGCTTTGTTGCTGGACAACATGCTTTACATGGTGATAGTGCCCATCATACCCGATTATTTGCGGGAGATCGGCAGCTTCGATGACGGGCCTACGCCTCCGCCTCTGCGGGACAATGTCACGGGAAAGATAATACCAGTGCACCATGACCACCATGGCCAGGACTCTGCCACGGGCATCCTTTTCGCCTCGAAGGCCATCGTTCAGCTGATGGTCAACCCGTTTTCGGGCGGACTCATCGACAAGATTGGCTATGATATCCCCATGATGATCGGCCTGACAATTATGTTCTTCTCCACGGCCGTGTTCGCCTGCGGCAGCAGCTACAGCGTCCTGTTCTTTGCCCGCTCGCTGCAGGGAGCCGGATCCGCCTTCGCGGACACCTCGGGACTGGCCATGATCGCCGATCGCTTCACCGAGGAGAACGAGCGTTCGCAGGCTTTGGGCATAGCGCTGGCCTTCATCAGCTTTGGGTGCCTGGTAGCGCCACCGTTTGGCGGCGCCCTGTACCAGTTCGCGGGCAAGGAGGTGCCGTTCCTGATCCTGGCACTGGTCTGCCTGCTGGATGGCCTGATGCTGCTGCTGGTAATGAAGCCCTTCAAGGAGCAGATCAAGCAAAGCAAAGAGGTGCAGGATCAGGTTATACCCATCTGGCGCCTGCTTATGGATCCCTACATTGCCGTCTGTGCCGGCGCCTTGACCATGTCCAATGTGGCGCTGGCCTTCCTGGAGCCAACCATCTCGCTGTGGATGGAGGACAACATGACCACGGAGAACTGGAAGATCGGCATGGTGTGGCTGCCCGCCTTCTTCCCGCACGTCCTAGGCGTCGTCATCACAGTGAAAATGGCCCGCAAGTATCCGCAGCATCAGTGGCTGATGGCCGCCGGCGGACTGGCCCTTGAGGGGCTCTCCTGCTTCGTGATCCCCTTCTGCAGCGGCTATAAGATGCTGATGCTGCCTATCTGCGTGATCTGCTTCGGCATCGCTCTCATCGACACAGCCCTGCTGCCCACGCTGGGCTACCTGGTGGACGTCCGCTACGTGTCCGTGTACGGCAGCATCTACGCCATTGCGGATATCTCGTACTCCATTGCCTACGCCGTGGGACCGATCATTGCCGGCGGCGTGGTGGAGGCCATCGGCTTCACGGCCCTCAACTTCCTGATCGCCTTCTCCAACCTAGCCTACGTGCCCGTGCTGCGAAAGCTGCGCAACATATACGACTTTAAGCCCTTCGAGAACGAGGCCAACATCCTGATGCAGGACCCGCCGAACAAGGAGTACCAGACCTATGTCATGCACGACCAGAAGCCGGTTGAGGGTGGCGTAAAGAATCACCTGGAGTACGGTCAGCAGTATCAGCAGGAGCAGGAGACCAATCTGGATGACCAGCAGTACGACTACCAGCAGCAACAGGGATATCAGCAATCGGGCGGCTACCAGCAGGATCAGGGCTACCAGCCGGGCTACCAGGAGCAGGGCGGCAGCTATGCCAGCCAGGGACAGCCCCGCGTGGCCAATCCCTTCCAGCAACAGCAACAGCAGCAGCAGCAGCAGCAGCCTCAGAGCAGAGGTCCTGGCGGACCAGCGAATCCCTTTAGGCAAGGATTTTAAACTGTTGCCCAGTCTTAAACCGTGTTCTTGCACACATCTCCATGTGCATTCCGTTCGACTATATCTGTTGAACATATGAACTATATATATATATATATATACTCTACACAAAACACATATACCTACATATATATATTTAGCATAGACATATAGGCAAGTGGTACGTACACTATAACGAGCATAACATGCAGATAGTTAATACAGCAGCTAGTTAATGCCTTGCACCGCACCAAGTTTTGTATCATACACATACAAATGTTGAAACAACCAACTAAACTAACTATTGGCGGTGATGGGAGAGGTATTCTTTGGTTATACTAGGGTACAAAGGGGTATATTACATTAATGAACTCTTAATTAACTTATTTATTTAAAAGAACACAAGAGAAACATTAACTATAATGTAAAAAGGATATGTTGCAACCAAAGACAGTATAATTTTCAAGGTTTCACCTATTTATTTCAAAGTATAAAGGAGAAACATTTACAAATTTATGTTCAATATTAAAAATATCAAGGAAAATAAGAGAGAAATGTCAAATCCAAGATGTGTAACGCACTCGTTGTTACATTTTCATCCTCTCAAATTTTTGGAAGAGAGAGAGAGACCGAGTTTCCACGATAACAAACATTTTTCCTACATATAGTGCGTTACGCATCTTTAACTTAATACCGACTTTTTTGAAATAGAAAGAAAACTTTAAAGTTTCCTCATTTTATTCAGGTAAACTTGAAATATTGGCAATTTCCCCAAAGTAATATTATATAGGTATTGTCCAGATCAGGCTTATATGCCGAAATAATCTAAACTTTCCTCACCTAGGTTAACCAAAGATGTTGCAACCCCCATCGCCGTCAAATCGCATATATGCATCAGCATATATAGCAGCTATATAGCGCGTCCCGATCGGGACGCCTATGCCCTATACTCAGTACTCATGCAGCCGTTTTCGTGTCTATCAGTCAGTGAAGCTAGAGAAACCAAAGATAGGCTTAGTTAGGTTTTTAAGGGGAACAGCACTCCCGCCATATCAAATACATATACACCTGCATACTATATACACGCATATATGTATCAGATATTATATACACTCACATATATACACATTATATATATATAGATATATCTATATACAAGGTAGCCCTAAGCGGCGTGGCTGGCCAGAGGACCACTTTCGCCCGATAACCGCCGTTCCACAGGCAATGGCATTCCATATCGCAGACATATCACAACTTGCACAAATCGGAACCAAAAAACGAACCCTTTCGGGTGCCATTGTGGCGGTTGCCGGGCCGGAAATGGATTCATGGCCAGCTGGGCTATATGATTTCCGGTTTGCGAAATATTTTCAGTTCAACGTTTGTTAACATAAGACACAACCAAGGTAACGATACATATCAGAGTCTCGATGGCTCGCCTGTTAAAATTACCAAAAGTGATATTACTTATTGCTACTAGTCTACGTGAACATACATACATACATATACATATATATCGTATCATATCGGTGGCATACACCCTACTTTTAGGCCCGTACATGACCACAAAGGTTATATATATATAACCAACGGAATCAATGGAAACAGCGATCATGTTTCATATTTACCTACCAATCAATTATTATTTGCTTGTTGACTCTATGAGCGAATCGGGCGGACCGCCGATCAGGAGGGACCGCCGCCATAGTAGATCATCGATAGCATAGCATATATATAAATGTGTGTACCTTGTCTATAAGATAAAGCGATAAAAACCTACAGAAGAGTATGGATAGCGATAATTACAGTACGATATTTTGGATTCGTTTCGACTGCACCACTTTTTGAGGGCCGTTTACGGCCCCTATATATTATACACCTTTTAGCTGGATCTATATAGATCTCTTATATTATCGATATAAGTCAACTGATCTTTTGTATACAACTAAGCATGCGTATATAGATGTCAGAGGAGGAGAGAAATTATGTGTAAATTTGTCGGATTTGTTTACAACTACAGTTATTTACGAGTATATATATATCACAGACTTTTTAGCATCCGTGAACATATCAGTGAAACGGCCATTTCGGAACTAGCAACCCAACTAGAAAGAATGAGAATATGTGTATCTTATGAATTATGAAAGCAATTGGTTAAAGAAAGCAGTCTGCATAAATGTGCACCGAACATTTTGCAGAAAGGCACTGATTTTAGAAAATTTAGATACATTATTTAAAGTATATTTTATTTATAAAAATATATCAACCCCTCTTTTTTTTAAACAACCCAGCAAAACAAAAATGTTGTCTGTTTCTAAGTGTTGCTTGGTTAACATTTTGTATGTTAAGTTTTTATTTAGATTACATTATTCATAATTGAAATTGTTATTATTTATAGGTTCCTTAACTCCTAATTCAAATTATCATTAATTTAGATTAGTTTTATGTTTCTTTATTCATTAAGTAAAGTCCCCTGATTTCATCGACTCTCCTTTACATTTTAAATACTAAAATACTTTAAATACAAAATACAAAAAAAGAAAACTGTAGAAATACTCTTAGCTATAATATGAATTAAACTCATGAAAAAATCTCCCATCAAAAGTATCAATTAAATCGAAGGACAGATGAAAGGATAAAGTGTTAGAGCAACCTACAAATTTATATACATATATACATATATGAGAAGCAAAAACCGCAACAAAAACCACAACAATTAATATAGTCAATAAAGTGCTTAAATATCATTATGTAACATATTATAAATAGAAGGTTTATTTAAGTAGCTAACAATAGAATTTTAATGGCAAGTAACCGAAGCATAATTATATTATGAAAACCTCAAGAAAGCAATATTTATTTAAGTTTCATCTAAAGAAAAAACAACCAACACCAAGCCCTGCATAGTCTTCAAAAATCAACAAATTCCCTTCTCGAATTTCTTTTACAATTTTCTTTAAAGTATTTCAACTTTACTGGGCTTTCAGGGCTGGATGTAGATAGATGTTACGTCAAATTTCAGGCCGTCAAGATTTCAATAGATTTTTAACACGTAACCAAAGTTTTGGTAGAGCGCAACATGTATATGAATCTTCCAGTTTGGGCTTAACAATTATATATATACATACAATATATACAGCTAAGTAATAACCATCGCAGAATGTAGTTCAAGGAGCAGGAGCTTATCGAAGGATAAGGAATCCTCAGCAGTGTGCCGGCAATGTGTAATAACTTACTAAAGAAATAAGAGCAAATGGAACGCATAAACTAGATGTGTTACAAGAAACTTAAGAAAACGATGTATGATATAAAATATATAAATATATATATACATTTATGAAATGAATTACAAAACACGATAGCAGTTAATTGAATGGTTATACTCTGCGTAATACAAGTGTTGAATGTTCAATATAGCATTATATATGAATTATGAATTATTAAAACGCAATTACTGTGCGCTATGGATAATTATGAACAACAAATTAATTTTTAACATCTAACAATTACTATATGATATAGGGATTTTACCTTACCTTACCGGTAGCACACAGACTTGAATAATTTCATATTTTTTCATATGAGAAGTAATGATGATGATGATGAGACGATGATGCCTCTCTCCGACAGTTTCTATGTGTTGTGCGTGTGAAGAAACGTTTTAGAAAATTTAATTGTATACCCTAGACGAAATATAATGAGTTAGTAAGAGTTAATGCCGCCACAGTTCAGTTTTGTATTGTATATATACGGCATAAATATTGTTAGTTTCGATCAGAATCAAAGTCAAATTCAAAGTGTTTCAAGTACATAAACATATTATATAGGACAGAGAGCTAAATTATTACAAAAGTCTTTACAATTTGTTTCGGCTAATGTTATAGACGTTTGTGTTACATAGCATTACTAATTATTATTACGATAAACAGTGGAAATTATTATAACAAATAAGTAAAACGAAAAACCAAAACCAGAAGCAAAAAAACCTATACCTACAATCTTAGCCAGTATCCAAGCCCCAGTTCTGTAACGTTGCTGTTCAATTTCCAAGTCTATCCATCTATATTCTAAACGTAATTATGTTTGTATCTGAATATCAGAACGTTCTGCTATCCCTGAAATACTAAACCAATACCAAGTAACATATGTAAGTGCTATGCATATCAAGGAAAGGTGAGCGAATATCGATGTTCGATGACTTTACATAGCTAGAGCCAAAATATCCTCAATAATCAAATGTATACTATACGCGATGGCAAATAATCAGGAACTGCCTCGGCCAGCCGAGCCTTAAAAAACAAAATCCGTATCCTTGGAGTGAGAATTCAAGGCACCAGCCAGGGGAAATTAATTAAAATAAACACAACTCCGACTCTGGAACTCACTGCGGGGGTACGAAGCAATACAAACACACCACAACCACATCGGTCTATGAATTTATAAATGTATTTGAACTGCATCCAGCGAGAATTTCAAATTGCAGATGCCAGGATACAGATACAGGCAATGTTATGAATAATGAATCGAAATATAACCGAACGTACGAGTATATTAAAGCATACCACGAATACAGATGATATTGGCATGAGCTATAGAGGAACGATAATGCATTATTACAGAGCGACACACAACCCAAACACACCCAGACACCCACTACACAACACACAACAAACAAAAAAAGAACATGTACTATTGAAATATAATTGTTAACCATGAAAAAAAAACTGTCTTTTAATGGAGAGCGACAGCTCGTCCGATCTATTAACGATTAATGCAATTAATTAGCTAATGTTTGGGGGGTCGCACAAAAAGGATAAGGATCTAGTACACCTCACGATTCGGGGAAACTTTTGCCTGCATCCCATCTCCCACAGGTTTCAGGGGGGGCTTACATCATGTGCTTGCTGGGGATGTGCGTGTCCTGGGGCCAGAAATTTGTGTGGAAAATGATTTTATGTTTGCAATTTCCATTAGCAACTTTGGCCTGAGTCACGAACAGCCAGCGCCGGAGGCTGGGAAAAAAAGTTTCCCTCCTTTTTATTTACGGGGAGGATGCCCCCGGCTCAGGGCCAGATACAAGCAACCACAAAAGGGAAGCTAGACCTGGACCACATCTTCTTCTGTGTGTGTGTGTGTATCTACCGAAAATATGTAGCTTAACCGCAAGTCAAAACCACAGGCCAAGTCGGCAGGAATCCCCCCAGTTGCAATCTCCGCCACAATACGTAAGCAATTTACGCTTTCCGCTTGTTTCGATCCGAACAATTACAAGAATTTTCAATGCCTCAATGCGGCAGTTAATTTGGGTTTGGCGCACAGAAGTATGCTAGGCATTTGTGGCGGAAAGAAGGAAAATAACGGTAACGAGGTGGGCCAAAAGCGCAACGCAGACGAAGAGACGCCGCCGCCGTGAAACAGCGGCGCTATGACCGTAAAGGATTTACGGCTCAATTGCGATGTGCGTGCGACGGGAGTCGACATACCTCCCCCATCCCCCGCAACCAATTCCACGTCCACGTCCATGTCCGCCATCCACCCTTGAATGGAATAAAGCCCTTTACGAGCAGCCAAACCGAACAAAAGAAGAAAACTCATTCAGTCGGCCATTCATCGCTTGTTCCGACATCCGACAATGTTATGACCCCGGCAGCTTCTCACACAGGACAAAATTATAATGCTTTTTATATTTTTAAATATTTTCAATTCATTAAAAATTATAATAATTATATATTTTGTAAAACCATTTCGAGAACATCACTTTTAATTGGTGTCTACTAAATATTTCATGTTTTTCATTAAGTTACTATCTGAACGTTATTAAAAAAGAAAGAAAGAAACCATAGCATCCATTGATCTATGTATATCGGATATTTAAATCTTATTTGAAATTAAACATTTCACCATTAAAATCTAACTGAATATAAAAATGATTCAATTTATTATTATTATTATTCTAAAATATTAACATATTTATATGGCTCCCCAGCTTTGGGATGGGTAAATCTAAAAAAAATATAGGATTTATTAATAGGATAATTAATACTGACCGATAGTTTCCACAAAATTCGATATTTGATTTTTTAACTTGCGATAAATCGATTCTGTTGAATATTTTGAAACGATATGATTGAAAAAAAGAGAAAAATATAGTATATTTAAGAAATTTTTCTGATATCTTTTAATAAAATCAATATTTTATTTAAATACGATATTATTTGATATTTACAAATTCGTTATATCAAAGTTTACTATAATTTAATGGAACTTTTTCTCGGCTTCTTCTTCATTTACTAAATTTCTTTCTGTGCAGCTACCACCACCATCGCCTAGACTGGTACCAGTCCCGTGTTGCGGTTGGGGTCCCAATACCAATCCCAGTCCCCGCCGCTCCCAATCCCAATCCCAGCTCCCGGAACCCGCATCTCGGCTTGTTCGACGGGTGTTTTATGTATTCGCACCGTGTCGCGCCCCGCTCCGCCTCCTTGGGGTGCGGATTTGTTTTGCCTTTTTAAATTCTTCTCCTTCATTTGCGCCGGTTGCTGGCATCTGCTATTCCGGGCCGGTTCTAATGAGCCACGCTCTCGGCTCCGGGTCCGGGTCCTGGGGTTGACTGTTGCTAAATTGGAATCATGCCGGCAGAAACATTATTTTTCATTGGGATTACATTTTTATCGCATTGTCTGACAGGCGGCAGCAGTTGCCTGTCGCCGGGGCGAGCGCCTTTCCTTCTCAGGACAGTGGGGCGACTTATAGAATGCCATGAATTCAAGCGTGATTTTTGCAGCTTAATAATGAGCCCTCGGTTTACTGACGCGTTTTATTGGCCAGCGTTTAAAGTGGGGGCGTGTTGGTCATAAGCCCGTCGAATCTCGCCTGTTAATGTGCGAAATGTCCCCGCCGTATGCCCCATCATTATCATCATCATCATCATCGTCATGCCATAAATTCAGTCATTATAATCAAAACATACATATATCGATCCCTTCCGCAAAACCAAAATCGAATCATGAGTTGGCACAAAAACTGACAGATACGAGCAAATTGAAGCAGACAGGCCAAGGGAAAGGGGAGAGTATCCTGGGGGTAAGTCCACAGCCGGAACTCCACAGATTCTGCCCTTCTAATGGTGCATGCATATCTGATTAGCCAGCCGGCTGTCGGCCTAATCAGAACTCCTGGCCATCAATCAATCAATTGGCAAAGTGTCTCTGCCAATGCATATAATTGGAGGTGATGTATTGGTTCAGTCCAATTTCAACGGGATAATGTAGCCTTCCTTCTAAAGGCAATGCTGGCAATGTTAATGGAATTTTTAAATTAACTTTAACGTCAAATCGAAGCTTTTAATGTTTCGTGGAAAAAATCTTTTGAAGATTTAAGTCATATTAAAAAGGTGTCTAAAGGTATTCAAAGATTTATTTCAAACGACGACTTATTTCTTAAGGAACAACCTAAAACGTGAAATTGGTTTAAGATAGTGTGAATTCCCTTTACAATTCTTTTGCTAGTGCGTATATATAGATATATCTGATATAGATTTCCACAGTACTCTTTTATTATTTTGAGAAACACATATTACGATTTTCCGACTGGTAACACTTTTCAGCTGTATGAATAATGTTTTTGAATGGAGTGTGTTTTTTTCTGAATACCTATGATATTTATCATCTCTCATAGGTTCATATTTTATATGAAAAATAACCTCTTATGACCTCGTTTATATTTTCTATTATTAAAAAAAAACACCACCTTTCGTCCTACTTTGAGGAAACAAACTTCCGACCATCAATTTATATTCATTTAAGAGGTTTGTCTTATTTTCCGTTTCCGCCTGGGCAGCGGAAAACTTTCTAATTGGAATTTATCTTTAGACATCAAAGTGAAAGGCGGAATGTGCGCCCAATAAGTTTCTGTCAACTTTTTGTAAATTGATATTTGCTCTATTAAGCGAGTGAGCGATTTACCCCGCCACATTGGCCTCATCTCTGAGCCACGAGCGACCCCAAGCTTTAATTACTTAATTTGAATTTCTCTCCCTAATACAATTTATTACACTTTGAAGAGATGGCCAGAGATGGGTTCGCCTTGGACAGGTTACAGTTTTGTGGTTGTTCCAGCAGAGACAACAATAGAGCGGACGTCCAAATTGCCGCCACGTGACTCCATTGTGTGATTACCTCCGCCAGCTAGGAGGGGGAAAGGGCATCTTTAGCGAGATAATGAAAAAAGGATAATAAATTGCATTAAATTTGACACCGTTGTGGGAGCGACGCGTGCCATTCCCCCCGCTTAGTCCTTCGGCAAAAAGGGAGTCCTGTTTGCCCGTTTCTGGTCGTTTTCCTTTCATCCCGATTGCCATAGGATAACTTTTATTAATAACATTATGATTGTCCTTCCTCTGGAGGTAGAGAAACGGGAGAAGGTCACGATGGACAGCTTTGAAATCGAAGACAGGGAAGAGCTTCAAAGCAGTCACTTTTTTGACACTGGAGTGCCCACTTTCATTCAAGTGGCACACAGTTGAGATAATAGTTTATTATTTATTTTATTGTTGTACAATATAAATGAATTTACAATAAATACATTGTACTTTTTTAGAAATAGTTTTTGCGTGCTTGAGGTTAACATTAATAATAATTTGTAACCTTATACTATCCTTGAAAACGCTTTAAGACTTCTGCAATCTTTTTGCACAAACTGTAATTTAAGCTCAATCCGATTTTCTTCAGATAGCTTCCTTTGTTCTTTTGCTGATGAACGAAGATGAAGGCTTTCTAAAATTCCATCTAAAGGTTGACAATAACAATTCATCGCTCAGACCACTCCTGGCCACGTGAACTGATGCCGGAAATTCGAGCTACTCGGGCGCAATGGCAACCGGAAGTGCTTATACAGTTGAATTACAGCAATGACAGCTAAAGTTTTTATGGGCTTGTCAGGACATACATACATACAACCGAACACATGTACGAGACGATGGACAACCGAAAAAGGAAATGAGCGGGGCTTTAAGCCCGAGAGTTTTCAGTTTCCGCTGCCAAATTTTATTGCATTCTCTGTCTCTGCTCGGCGGAAGCCTGGCCAAGACAATAAATGGCAAACTTGCACGAATTTGTACGAATCTGTTGGGAAGACGATAAATGGTTTTGGGTCACTTTTCGGCAACAGCAGTAATTTGAACTATGCAACTGAAGATAAGGGAAATCAAATCAAGGGTTGGGCAAAACATTGAATTCTCCATGACGCATGGGTTATACATCTTGGCAGTTTCGGGGGGCTGTCAGTCAATCGATAAGAGTGTAGAGGTATACATAGGTGCTATTCGGATACCCGCTGGCGGCATCGGCACTTGAGGCGGCTGACAGTGATTAACTAGTCTAACGATTCTAACAAATTACTCAACAATTTAATTTGGTGTTCAACAAGTGGTTAATCAGCGATCGTTGCTTGTTTTTCTTTGTTCCTCTAGGATGGAGAGACTCGATTCTGTCGATTCCCAAGAAATGGCTCTCCACCGCCGAGTCCGTGGACGAATTTGGATTTCCTGACGTAAGTAAAATTGATTAAACAACAAAATTCGAATTCCCTACTCTTTTCCCAGCAAATATTTGCCCGACGACTGCTACTTGAATAATTCAAAGACAAACAGACACATACATCCGCACAGACTAATCCTGTTTGTTATAATTACAAATGCAAATAACGAGGGCTTTTGTATGGCAACGGAACAGGACCTCCTGGCAACAACCTGCCAGGGCAGGGCTCGCAGGGCAAACAAACCTGGAAAAACCAACCTAAAGCCCAACCCCTCCTCACACTCACCTGCAAAAAGAGCACAGCAGCCCGGGGAACAACCCCCAAAAAGCAGAGTTAGACATCAAAATTGTAAAGGGGATACCGCTGACAAGGACACAACTGACAGGCGGCAGGATATTGGGTATACAAAAAAGATTTCAGTCGCTTTGAAAGACGAGAACAGGAACCGGAACTCCGAAAGTCAATGACATGTTGACACTTTTAACGTTTCGACTGGGTTTTGTTAAGTGCAGAATTGTGTTTTTTTTCCAGCAGGTAGACAGGACCAAGGTCGGCCATTTAAATATTTATTTTTGTCTAAAAGTTAGCCTTAAATGTACATATGTATCTGAATATATTCATAGATATTTCTTAGTTTATCCTGCCTCCAAAAAAGCTGCAACCAGTGCAGATCCAATCCCACTTGGGAATTCACACAGCAAAGTTCTCAATTAAAGTTTCCCAAAAAAATAAAAACGAGAGGGTGGCTAGTCGAGAAAAAATGTCAAGGAGCCGGAGGACAATGTCAGATTCAAGCATTGCCATTTCCCCCTCTTTTTTTTTGTGATTTGAAATTCAGTTCCCAGGGGCATAAACTTGTTGTTGCGTTGAGGGAAACTTTTCTTCCATTCAACGCTCGATAATGCCATGCATACAAATGAGGAAAATGGGGGAAAAATGGGGAAAGCCCCGGCATAGCCAAGTGTCTAAGATGAGTGGATGTGAAATAAAATTAAATTTACAACCCGGCAGGCAGCTGGCTAACCTCTTCGAGAAACCCTTTTCGTTCCGCTACAGACTCTACCCAAGGTGCCAGTACCGGCGCTGGATGAGACGATGGCCGACTACATCCGTGCCCTGGAGCCGATCACCACGCCGGCCCAGCTGGAGCGGACCAAGGAGCTCATCCGGCAGTTCACGGAGCCGCAGGGCATTGGACAGCGGCTGCATCAGTATCTGCTGGACAGGCGTGAAACGGAAGACAACTGGGTGAGCACTCAAAGTTATATATTATTGTTGTTTAGAAATATTTATTAAATAGTTTCGTAGGGTTTTATTATAATTTAGGCATATTCTGTGGTCATTTTATTTATTGTTATGGTTTCCTTTCGAGGACTTTGTTAAATTAAAAGAGAATTTGTAAAATGCATGGTATATTTCATTTCAAGTGCGACAGCACTTTATTCAGCCAAAATTCTGGGTTTGGATACGAACGATCATCTGGAGCTTACTAGGCGACAGGCGCCTCGGTGACCACCGGGGGTCCGTTGTTGATTATCGGAGCGGTGGGTACGGGCGTAACTGGAGTGGGGACATTGTCATCGTTGGGCGACGGGGGCTGTGGCACATTGATGGTGGTGCCCGAGGGCGTGACGATGCCGTCGTCGGAGGTTGAGGGGTTGTCCGATGGACCATCGGTGGGAGGCTCGGGCACGCCCGATTCGGTGGTGGTGGTGGTATCTTCAGCCGGAGGGGCAGTAGTGGTGGTGGTGGAGGTTTTTTCAGTCGAAGGGGCAGCAGTGGTAGTCGTGGTGCTTGTAGGAGCCTCCGTGGTCGTGGTGGTAGTGGTGGTAGTAGTGGTGGTAGTCGTGGTCGAGGTAGAGGTCGTGGTGGTGTCATTCCCTATGGCCACGCAAGTGGCATTGAAGGGCAGGCTCTCGCAATGGGTGCTCGGCAGGTAGGTGGCGCAGGGCTGGCAGGTCTGCAGTACGTAGCTGAAGTAATTGCCATTGGGACACTGGGACATGGTGGTGGTCAGGGTGCTGGCTACCCTGGCGCACTGATAGTAGGTCTGGGCGTCCTCATAGTTCGGCAGCTTGACGGTGGCCGACGGACAGACGAGGGGATCGATCTTCTCTGTGTATTGGGGCGTTCTCGAACACTCCTCTGCGTTGACGGCCACCAAGGCGGCGAAGAGCACAAAGATCACTTTGGGTCAAGGAGGAGGAGAATCATTGTTAGTTAGGGGCTACATCCTGGCATCCGCTCTGTGGGACCGTTTTGCTTACCGGCTTTCATGTTTGCTGCTGTTAGTTCTGGGCTAATTGCGAGACTGGAGGAGATTGCGTCTGGCTGTTAACTCGGCTCACCGATCACTGATGCACTCCAACCGGCTCCATAGCCTTTTTATGCCGCCCTGGGCCATGTCAGACACGTTTAATCAGCCGCTGCTAGATTAATTCGTGTCTTGTCGGCCGGGGTGCGAAATTGAAATCAGCAATGCCAAACGCAACGAACGAACCGTGCTTAATTGCGCCTTAGACTCGTGCGGGCGGCCCCGAACTTCTTTTGGTAATCTCGCCCCGATAGCGAGTCGTGGGCGGAAACTATTCCGAATCTTGGCCAACGAATAGCGAATAGCTACTAGGAACTAGGAACCTCTCATTCCGATTGTTTCATTACAATTAGCATGGCCGCTAGATCATCTTCTCCGGCAGTAATGACTTCATTGAGTTTTCTGCCGAATTGGAATTCTCGGCACTTTATCTTTTCGCATTCAGATAGCAGCCGAAAAACTTGAGAACATCATCAAAACGTTGGGGAACCACGGGCTTTGAGTGCTGGGCCTGCGATGTTAATTCTTGAAAATCAGGGGAAGCCTCAACAATCGTGAGTATGCCGAAAATGATACTATTTGTGGCTAAAGTGTACAAAAAAAATACAGCAGATTATAAATATTGTAGATATATATACCATATATTTTGATAATCCGTTTGGTATATCGATCCTGCATGAATATTTTACCAAATGGACGATATAAAAATCGATACGTTAACGTTGTTCGATAAAACGATATTCTAAACCTCATCCTAGTTCGAACCATTATTTTCGGAAATAAAAATAGAAATGGTATCAAAAACTAGTCTTAAGGATAACGATTTTATATATTAACGCAAAGATAATATATATGTATATATTATATTAAATAAATATTACATACATTGTTCGGATAGTTTTTTTGAAAATATAAATTTTTAAATATCAAATACGATATGTTTTCGATAATATGGAAATTTTAATATTAATAGCGATATGTTTTTGGTGATATCGATATTTAAATCTTATTTTCGATACTTATATTTCTTATATAATATGGATATCTTTTCCCCCGATATTCATCTTTATGTTGAGGTTGGTCATCAGCAAACGTGGTACTAATGAGGAACCTGTCAAAGCTAGATGAAGCTGATGAAAAGATCTTCAGTTCTTTCTTCTATAAAGTATAACGTTTTAAGTTAATTGTTTAAGTCTAGCCACGAGCTCAAAGGTTAACTTTTTCCCACTAAAATCAACCTGTCAGTCATATTTATTGTCATAATATAATGACAAACTCCTTAATAAGACATTCATATCTTTGCCCATAACAAAAAAAAAGGAATAACCCAATAGTTGTTCAGTTTTGACAATATGCGCCTATCAGTGCCTCACTTTTTCCATATAATTTTACATTATCGGATTCGGATGTCAGCTGTGGTGGTGATGGGGCATATCAAAATATTCCGTAAATAACAAGAAATCGCAATCACTTAACATTTTTTTTTTTGTCTCACTCTCTTTCCCTCTATGCCGTGATAAGGAAGTTCTGGAAACAACAAGCCTATTCACGGGCGCTCGCCCCAACCCGATACGGTACCTCCCCCGAGAACTCGAAAAATATAGAAGAAAGTCATTGCCGCCTTCAGTTAGATATTTAATTTTTTTAAGTTGCTATTTAGAGTAGTGAATGGCATTCCGCTTGCCGTACGATGGGCATTGATCTGGGTCGTGATAGGGATTTAGATTGGAATTCGGATTTCTAGGCGGTGGCTGGCTTCTTCTGGGCCTTGCTGGGAGGAGTGGGCTTCTTGGCGGCCTTGGCGGGAGTGGGAGCGGGCTTCTTGGCGGCGGCCACTGGCTTCTTGGCGGCAGCCACAGGCTTCTTGGGAGCTGCGGCGGTGGACTTGGCGGGCACTGGAATTGTGGGCTTCTTGTGGGGCACTGGGACGGGACGCTTTCCAGAGTTAGCCACTGGCTTGGCAACATCAACGATGGCTGGCTCCGGAGCGGGGGTGGCTGGAACGGGAAGAACCTCCTCCTCCTCAGGCTGGTGCTCGTGGTGTCCGTGATGCTCATGGTGCTCGTGGGTCTCGTGGGTCTCGTGGTTCTCGGTCTCATGCTGCGAGTGGCCAGAGATCATTGGCGGCGCATCCTCAACGACGTGCATGGTGATGGGTGCCTCGGTGGGCAGGACATCCATGGGTGGGGCTGGGATATAGTGAGAGGGCGCGGCGCACTGCTGCAGGACGAAGGTGAAGAGCTGGCCGGCGGGACAATGGACGGTCAGCTGGCCGCCATACACGCTCTGGCAGACATAGTACTCCGAGTTACTGTGGTAGCTCGGCCAGCGGATGCCGATCTCGTTGCGAGTGCACTGCAGCTTGTAGTCCATGCGGGCCTGGCTCAAAGCCAGCAGGCTCAAAAGGGTCAATGCGAACACTGGCAAAGGATCGGTAAATTATTATTAATATTTCTAAAAAAGAGATCCTGCTCCCATACCTTTCATGTTGTTGCTGGGTACGTTGGTTATCCGTGAATGTTCAGGGGAACTGTGATACTGCTCTCTCTACGGCCCAATTGCCATTATTTATACCACCCCGTAGCATCTTGCTATCAGCGATCAAGTGTCTGGTATCAGCGATCTTTGCCTGATTTTTTCACTGATGATGGGCCGCTCCCCAAAAACAAAAATTACCAAAACTTTGCAGCTAATTGAATTTGTGTCGAACACGCAGCGGAAAGGGCGGATCCTAACACCTTTTCCATGTTGCAAGGCCTTGCCTAGGAAAACGAGTCAAGATCTGAAATCCATTCTAGGTTTTTGGAGGTCAAGTCAAAATGTAGTTTTTGATTATATTTATTATAGTTCCTCAAGAAGGGTCTCAATTAGAGGGTAATATGGGTTTTCATTCTAAAGTTTATCATTTAATTCTATAATTGCTTCATTATAATTTCAAAGGATCACTAAAGCTTATCCTTGGATCAATAAATAATTTCCAAATCATTCTTTCTAGGCCTACCAATACTGGCTGAACGACATGTACATGAACATCCGCATCCCCTTGCCGATTAATTCGAATCCTGGCATGGTGTTTCCGCCGCGCCGTTTCAAGACAGTCCACGACGTGGCCCACTTTGCCGCCCGGTTGCTGGATGGCCTTCTAAGCCACCGCGAGATGCTGGACAGCGGAGAGCTGCCGCTGGAGCGCGCTGCATCCCGGGAGAAGAACCAGCCCCTGTGCATGGCTCAGTACTATCGCCTGCTAGGTTCCTGCCGCCGTCCAGGTGTGGAGCGTGACTCCCAGTACCTGCCGTCGCGAGAGCGACTGGCTGACGAGGATCGCCATGTGGTTGTGTTCTGCCGCAACCAGATGTATTGCGTGGTGCTGCAGGCCAGCGATCGCGGCAAGCTGTCCGAAAGCGAGATCGCCTCGCAGATCCTCTACGTCCTGAGCGATGCCCCCTGTCTACCCGCCAAGCCGGCGCCGGTGGGTCTTCTGACCGCCGAACCGCGTAGCCGCTGGGCCTGCGATCGGGAAATGCTGCAACAGGATGAGCAAAACCATCGCAATCTGGAGCTAATTGAGACCGCACAGGTGGTCCTCTGTCTGGACGAGCCGCTGGGCGGAAACTTTAATGCTCGCGGCTTTACCGGCGCCACGCCCTCTGTCCACAGCGCTGGGGATCGGGACGAGACGAACATGGCCCACGAGATGATCCACGGCGGAGGCAGCGAGTACAACTCTGGAAATCGGTGGTTCGACAAGACCATGCAGCTCATCATCTGCACCGATGGCACCTGGGGCCTGTGCTACGAGCACTCCACCTCCGAGGGCATAGCCCCGGTCCAGCTGCTGGAGAAGATCTACAAGAACATTGAGGAGCATCCGGACGAGGACACTGGATTGCCGCAGCACCATCTGCCGCCGCCCGAGCGTCTCGAGTGGCACATAAGTCCGCAGATACAGGCGCGGTTTGGCCAGGCCTGCCAGAGCGTGGACAAGGCCATTGACAACCTGGATTTCTACGTGTACCGCTACCAGGGCTATGGGAAGACCTTCATCAAGTCGTGCCAAGTCAGTCCGGATGTGTACATCCAGTTGGCCCTACAGTTGGCCCACTACAAGCTCTACGGTCGCCTGGTGGCCACCTACGAGAGTGCTTCTACTCGGCGGTTCCTGCATGTGAGTAGGATTAGCCTTTGTTTGTCAGAACTATTGTAAAGTTATATATCCTATTCCTTTCAGGGTCGCGTGGACTGCATCAGAGCCGCCAGCACGGAGGCCCTGGAGTGGGCCAAGGCCATGTGCCAAGGTGAGGGCGCCAATGTTCCCCTGGAGAGCGATCGCGAGGACGAGGAGGAGTCACGCAAGGTCAAGTTTAGCATTTACAGTGTGGGTATTCCGGTGTATGATACCCACCGCCAAGGAATAAGTAGCTTATCTCTGCTCCCACCCACAGAAGGACCACCTGCGTGAGCTGTTTCGCTGCGCCGTCGCCCGCCAGACGGAGGTGATGGTGAAGAACATTCTGGGCAATGGCATTGACATCCCGCTCCTTGGGCTACGGGAGGCCAGTGTGGATGTCACCGGGGAGATGCACGAGCTGTTCAAGGACGAGTCCTACAATATCTCGCAGTGCTTCCTGCTCTCCACCAGTCAGGTAGTAAAGGGGCGAGAGTTCAGGGTCCTTCGTATTACCATGCACCGTCTTGCACTGATTTTTCACCTCTGCACCACTTAATCAATTCTTGCACCACCACAATGCACCCACCAGCGGCACAGGTATCCCAGGTATTTGCTAAAAAGCGACTTTCAGTAAGGGTACTCTATATATTCTGCGATATTATCTCAAGTCAAGCAAGGACTATTCTAATACCTCCTTCGAAACAACCCCCCACAGGTGGCTTGCAGCACGGACAGCTTTATGGGCTATGGACCGGTGACGCCCCGCGGCTACGGATGCTCCTACAATCCTCAACCCGAGCAGGTTGTCTTCTGCGTGTCGGCCTTCTATGCCTGCGAGGACACGAGTGCCTCGCGCTATGCCAAGTCGCTGCGGGAATCCCTGGACATAATGCGTGACCTCCTGCAGAACTAGGCGCACTCCGATCGTTAATCGTCGGAGCAATAAAACATATCAGTAAATGTACCTTGTAGCAGGTTAGCGAACGAATCTAAGTAAGTGTAACTAGCGACCGCCCGGGCGTTTCATTCATGTGACCAAGCACCACCAAGCGAGCCACCCCCAACGAGGGTGGAGCGAGATTCAGGAAGGAGTACGAGAGAACGAGAACGAGAACGATAACGAAATCGGAATCGAAAACTAATGTCAATCACTATCATGTTGAGACAGAACTATAAACGCAACCCATATCGCTTTACATATCCCAAAAGGTACCCCCCTGTAGTTGAAATTAGGGCAACATTAGTCAATTAAATGTTTTAGAGCCATTTTATGCGCCAACTGTTAGTGCTGTTACATCTGGATGTGTTACTTGTGCAATATATAAAAAATATATACATATATATATCGGGGCTAACCGAATTAGCTGAGCTTACACCTTGTTTAACCCCCACTAGCCAGATCTTGGAATCGAAAGAAAGCCCACAAGTATGCAATACTTTATCGTTGAGTTTCAAATTCGTTCTATAAATGTTACAAAAGATACTATTATAGCTACAAGAAAATATACTAAAAGTTACAGCCCCCTGTGCTTGTTACTGCAATTTCGTTGCTGTTCGTTTGAGAATTTATTAACAAATTATATACCACTATATAGTGTCTGTTGAGATGTTTCCATAAATGTTATATTCGTGTTTTAGAGAGCAAATGGTATACCGTAACTAAGGGCTTTTTGGATGGCATATATATACACATACAACCCTGAATTAGACAGAAACTTAGATGAATATATATATCACAGACTTGAGACGTAACAATACATATCAGTAAATTTATATAAACGGAGCAAGATCGAGGAATATACCTATATATATATAATTATATGTTTGTCTGTTCAAACCGTTAGTGAAATGTATACATATGTTTCCGGTAGTGATTCGGGGCTATCAATATTCTACAAAAAGAGTGTTTACATAAATATTATATACGTACGTTGTTTACAAGAGAAATTATATATGAGAACCGTTAAAGGACAACCAGATACATAAAAAAAAAAACATTAAACTAAACTAGTTGCTGTGTTCATTGTTGCTATATATGTATGAGTATCTTCTAAACTGTTAACCGAACTATCACTAAAAACTATCTATCCTGTATTCGATCTGTGTACGTTACGTTACCTTAACCTTAGCCTACGTTCTCTCGTTAAGTTTGACTTGTTTCCAATAAATGTATGCAAAAATAATCACCAAACAAATATAAAATGAAATAAATGCATTGCAAGCCAACGGAGCTAAGCATTATTCCTGACCTACAAATGATCTGGCATTGGAAATCGAACTATATACACGGGTTTTGTACATAGCCTTGCCTTGCATTTATCAATTGTTTTTTTGTGGATATTTCCAAGAACAGATAATCCGTCTTCCGCTAAAGAAACTAACTGGAAATCCAGCCTAGCGGTGCGCAATTCTTAATATCCATGTGGTAGGTAGCCGATAAGATAGATAAAGCCTTTCCTAAAAAATTAATTAATATTAAAAATGACTGTCCCCATGGCCACCTAAGGTTGGCCATAAAAACCCCGGGACGACGACGTCCGGCCAACAGTCTTCACCGCACCGTCAACATGAAATGTAAGTAGAACCAAGGGGACCCCTCTGACCACTGTGGACTAAACGCATTCAACCCATTTGGCAGACTTCAATCTGCTGCTCAGCCTCTGTCTGGTGTTCATGCTGTGCACCTCGTGGGCCTCAGCATTCTCCAGCCTGGCCACTCCGGAACCCACCCCGCCGACTGGCAATCCCTCAGAATCCGGCGATAGCACTGGCTTCCCCGGACCACCGGAGGCGTCCCCCACCGATGCCATGCCCGAAGTGACAACCCAGTACCCCTTGTACGGTGCCTAGGATCGTCGTCATCGCGCAACCAAGATGTATGAATTAAAAGCTGAACTGCAATTACAATTAGTTACGCATTAAATGATTTGGGATACGGTACGACGACAGGCGTGTGTTTACTTTATACGGGGTATATATTTTGACCAACATACAACTAGGCGTGGCTATTAAAATAATCGACATTCACATAATTTAGACACTAAACAAAGTGCCCACCGGTCTGCATATGCATCATATGTAGGGGTGTGCTAAGTAAAATAACAAACGGAGGTTACAGCATAGCTCAGCCAGGACACTAGACACGGGACACAATTAGCTGGTTGCCACATTCCGCCGGAAGGAGCCTCGCACCTGCATTTGCAATTGCTCGCCGCTGCACTCGTCTCGGCCGTACTAAAATATAAACAAAATTAATTATCGGAAACGCATACAGAAAAAAGCGTTATATAAAAGTCTGATATGTTGACAACAAATATCAACTTTCTCGCAGATAAATCGATATTTTCTGTCATACCCAGACTTACCTTGCAAAAATTGTGCTCCAGCAGCTCAATGGCCGTCAAACGCTGCTTGGGATCATGCTGCAGACAGTGATCTATGAAGTCGTGTCCCTCTTGGGAGAGACTTTCCGGTGCCTGCGGCTTCTCGCCCATGCCCACTTTGAACATGATCTGGAAATTGGAATCAAACTGGGCCCAAGGACGCTGTGAAGAAACGAGAAAGAAGGAATAATATTAACATAATAAGAATCCCAAAGCTTATAAGGATATCTAAATTAAATTATTATATGTTATTATATTATATCTCATTTAGTATAAGTTCATATTACATTACCCAACGTTGTGAAATGGCCAGAGCAACCAGCCATTCCACCTGCCCTCCTTATCTATAAACGTTAAGCACTCACCTTGCCCGAGGCCATCTCTACAACGACACAGCCCACCGACCAGATATCGGCGGCCCTGCCGTGACCATCGCTGTTGGTCTTGGTAAACACCTCCGGGGCCATGTAAGCCTGCGTGCCGACGTAACCCTGCAGCTCGCCGGGCACGGTGGTGTGGGCCTGGATCTTGACCGCCGACCCGAAATCACCCAGCTTGAGGCTGTTGCTGCCGTCCATGAGAAAGATGTTGGCCGTCTTGATGTCGCGGTGCACAATGCCGTGTTTGTGCAGCTCCGCAACGCCCGACAGCAGCTGGGCGGTGAAGCGGCGGGCCAGTGCCTCCGGCAAGCCAGCGGTTAGCTCCACCAGCGACTCCAGGGTGCCCTCAGAGCACAGCTCCATGAAAATGAGCAGTTCCTCGCGGTGCACTTCGATGCCGTAGTATCGCACCAGATTGCTGTGCTTGATGCCCTCGAGGATCTTTAGCTCCTCGGCCACATTCTTGAGCGCCCGCGTCTCTCCTGGCTGTATGGCAATCTCCTTCATGGCCATCAGCTCGCCAGTGTTGTTGTTCACCGCCGTATACACCTTGCCGAAGCGTCCCTGGCCGATCTTGATGCCGCGATGCCAGCGGAAGTGAACGCTGCGCGCCCGGATGTGCACCTTGTCACAGGAGTTTAGGGCCTTCACCTGTCCAATGAGCCGGCGCTCGCGTAGCCGCTCCTCGAGATCGAGATCCAGCCGGTTCACCGCATCTCTCACCCTCTCCTGCCGCAAGGCCAGTGGTGTGCCCTCGATGCTGCCCTTGCCGGAGGAGGCGGGCGTCGGCGGTGTCTGGGGCACCAGCAAACGCAGCTCCCCATTGGGACTCCTTCGGCACGGCGTGTCCACATAGTCGGCACTATCCACGGAGCTGTACGTATTACCGGACTGCTGCAGCAGGTCCTCCTTCAGGCTGAACTGCGGATGCAAAAGCTTGTTGTACGGCGGCGACTGTAGCGGCGGCGTGTTGGGATTCAGCACCATCCCGGCGGACATAGGCGTCCGGGTGGGTGTGCGAGAGCGCGATGTGGCCGGCGACGAGGTCTTGCGTGTGCGCGGCGATGCCTTCTTCTTGGCCACCTTCTCAGGCTCCGAGGTGATGCCAATGACATGCGAAATGCAGCGATCCATCTGCTGCTTGAGCTCCTCGAATTGGATCTCGTCCAAGTGCTGGGTTATCTGAGGGTCGCAGGCAAGGATCAGGAACTCCAGGCCCTGGAAGGCCCAGCGAGGACGCATACCGCGCCCCCGCTCGCATCGCTCCATCACGAAATGCATCCACATCTTGGCGTAGGCGATGATGCCAAGTGCCAGATCCACGGTGTGGGCCCCGCTATCCTTCTGGTCCATAATGCGCTGCTCAAACAGCCGGATCACGTCCTTGTGATACTCGAAGCCGAACTTGTAGCCCTGGTGCAGGATCTCCCGGGTACGGGACAGGACCGCCTGCTTGTCCTGCTCGTCCAGGTCACGCATGTTGCTCAGGCAACAGCGAGTTTGGACGCCCTGAATAATGGCTGTCAGCTTGTTGCGCACCTCGAGTACGTCCTGCTGCAGCAACTTGAACGCCGCCTTCACGTCGGAGCAGATGAAGTCGTGCTGCTGATTGGCCACGTCATGCTCGTAGTGCTCGCGATGGAAGTCCGTCGTCTCCACGTCGCGGCAGAAGGTCTTGGCGAAGAAGAGCACCTTGATGGAGCGCTCCCGCTCGACGGTGAGCAGCGACTGCGTCTCCCGGCAAATGGTGAGCAGTTGCCACTTGACCTCCTCGTTGTCGTCGCTGTCGGCGGTGCCCTCGATCTGCCGGTCCAGCTCCACGGTGCGTTTCACCAGGCGGTCGGAGATGTTTCGCAACAGCTTGCTGATGATGCCGCAGAACTTCTGCGAGGCCAGCGTGTGCATTCCCTTAATCATGGGACTGATGAGCTTCGTGAACATCCACTCCTTTTCCAGCACCGACTTTTGGTTGCCCTCGGGCACGGCCACCAGCACCAGCTGGTCTATGTAGTCCAGGTACAGCTCGAACGTCTTCCGCACGGTGGCGTCATAGTGGTTTAGGATGTTAATGTAGCTCACCAACTCCGACTCGTTCCCCACCAGAGCCGTAGTGATGTGCCGTTGGTACCGCTCCCGGTGGGTTAGGGCCAGGGTCAGGCCCTCCCTCAGCTCCTTCATCAGCTGCTCCAAGCTTAGCGGATTGGGTCGCACCGGTCGCGTTTCCAGGCGCATGCGCAGAAACTCGTGCATGAACTGCAGGGGAATGCCGCTAAGGAAGACGAAGGTGGGTATGTAGGAGGGCAGGTTTATCGACTGCGCCTCCTCGCTCCAGTAGCCGTAGGTGCGCAGCTCCACGACCTGCTCCCGGCTGATTTGTGGATCCAGCCTTGGCACATCTTCCTCTATGGCTTCCGCGTCCAGCTCGTAGTCAAAATCCTCTGCCCCGGGCTTCTCCAGAGCGATGTGAGCCTTGTACAGCGCCACATTGTGCAGCTTGTGCAGGAAGGCCAACGACTTGGCCAGTCCGCGACTCTTCAGGACATTCTCAATGAACTTGCGGTACAGGGCCGTGGACTGCTCGCCGGTGCCATTGTTGCTGCACGTGCCCAGGGGCTCCACACTGAAGATGTTAATGTCGTGCATGGAGCCCTTGCGCATGTGGCCATGTGAGCACTCGCTGGACAACTGGCTGATCTCCGTTGAGGTGGAACTGTCAGGATTAGGGGGATTATATTAACTATATCCCCATCCAACTTATTCTTTAGAAACTCACTCATTACTGCTGGAAGTCTCGCCAGGCACATGGGTGGCATCATTCAGCATAAACTGCACCTTGTGGCAAGGTGTCACGCTGCCATTACGGCCACCCTTGCGCGAGGCCGAACTTGTTACACTAGGCGGCTTGGAGGAGTCCATAGAGTTGACAGCTGAGTCATCGTTGTCCACACCCGAGGCCGAAGAGTTGCCGCTGTCGGAGGCCATGTAAGATGAGGTGCACACGGGCCAGGAGAACTTCTCATCTTGCAGCCTAAAAAGATACAAAATTAAATCATGTTCAAGCATCTTAAAAGACTTCTTCCCACCTGGCCAAGATCTTGCCCAGTATGCTCAGCTTAAGCTTGTTCTGCTTGGTTATGTTGTACCACAGGCACATGGACTTGATGCGACCCACAAAGCTCTGGGACTTGTAGATGGGATGCAGAGCGCCCATGGCTTGCGAGGAGGGATAGAGGGCTTCGGCGGCCTCCAGGCGCGTCAGCATGCCCTCCACCTCGCGCAGCGCTAGCTCCTGGTTATCCATGCAGTCCTTACAGTACAGCGACATGCAGCCCTGGCACATCTTGCTGGGCAAAGGAGCTGCAAAGGAAGCCAAAGCTTAAGTTGGGGGTTATTTAGCGTCAAGCAACTCAAACTTACAACTGGCATTAGAGTTACTGTCGGAA
Source organism: Drosophila parvula (assembly GCA_018904695.1). Classification (NCBI taxonomy): domain Eukaryota; kingdom Metazoa; phylum Arthropoda; class Insecta; order Diptera; family Drosophilidae; genus Drosophila; species Drosophila parvula. The sequence goes on from JAEIIG010004369.1 coordinate 101,550, forward strand.
TGAATGCCGCTGTCCAGACTGATGAGGCTTGGCTCGCGGCGGTAGCGCGGCTGGAACTTGTAGCTGATAATCTGGGTGAGCAGCTCGGAGACGCCTTGCCGCGCCTCGAACAAGTACTTGTCCTGCTGCTCCACCGTGCGATCGGCCTGCCAGGCCTGCAGCTCCAGCCAAATGAGATCCTTCAGCTCCGTCTGCCAGGTGTGCTCCTCCTGCGACATCTTGGCATCCTGCCGATCCACGCTGCCCAGCTTAATGAGGTTGGCGAACGTCTCGTGGAAGTCCTTGCGCTTCCCCAGCCCGGCGGTTGCCCTGCCATCGCTCCTCAGCATCCCGGCTGGCAGTTGAGCTGCAAAGGCCAGCGGCGGCGCCGAGGAGCGATAGCCAATTGGCCGCGAGGATACGCAGCGATAGCGATTGCAGCTCTCCACCACCTTGGAGGCAATACGGAGGGGCATCGGTGCCAAAGCCTCCGAGCTGAGCGGCATGATCTTGTCCAGCGACTCCAGCGGATGGGCAGTCTCGTGGAAGCTATTGCCCCGCGGCGGCGCCACCGCTGTCGTGGCCAGCGAGTTCTTCATCTCGCGCTCAGAGTCGCGCAACAGCGACTGCAACCGCTTGTCGGTCCGCTTGCCCTCCTCGTTGACGAACATCTCGTTGAGCAGGGCACAGTCCATGGTGTTGCGACGCAGGACGCGAGATCGGGCCATCCGGGTCATTCCCTTCTTGGGGGTACCGCCCACGCTGGCGGGTAAATCTGTGGAACTAAGGGCAAGTTGGTTAGGATAGGGTCGAGCTAAAAAATTCCTTAAGGATAAATAAATTGGGCTGAAGATCATAAAATATCAAACATTTCGTAAGCTTTTAAATGTCGAATTTTTAAATATCGAAAAACATTGCATTTATCGTTAAAATATCGATATTATCGGTAAAATATCGACTTATACATCGACTCGAGTAAAATATTAATATATTGAAATATATCGATATGTTCTCCAAGCCTAAATATATCATTATGTGGCCTTTTTAAGTTATAATCCAATTTTATAAATTTTTTAACAAGTACAACAATAAACTACATAGGAAATTACGGCTTCAATGTATAAAAGTAAAGATTAATTAAGGAATATAGCGAGAATAAATATATGCTAAATATATTCATAAATAACAGAAAATGATATAGAAAAAATTAATGATCAAAGATTTGCCATAGAAAAAGTTTTAGACGCTAAAGTATTGCTAAATCCAATTTAACTAGAAAAAATCCCTAAAAATTAATAAATATTATAATGAGTCATTGTAAATTGCAATAGCCTTCGTGAGTACATTGATGATATCAGCCTTAGTGATGACACTATCTGGTGCAGCATATGGCAGCATATGGCTGTTCGGTGTGTATGCTTTCGGCACTATTGCGGATCACGCGTCTAGCACGGACGCAAACCCTTATCGCATCCACTCCGCCGATGCCATATATCTATCACACACATCCATATGGAACCCACTCCAAACACTGATACTGATGATATAATGGATGGATACTTACACCGTCACATTGGCCACCTTCTGTTTGCGTTCCCAGTCGCGGTTCTTGATTTTGAGCCTGGTGCGTGGTGGCGTGGTGCCGAACGCCTCATAATGGGCGGCCAGTTCATCCTCGGGCGGCATATCCTCCTCGAGAACATCGGCCCTACCGCTAGACATCTGCAGCGGCCGAGAAGGCGTCTGCTTCACACGGTACTCCACTCTGCAAGATAGGGATGCAGATACGGATGATGCAAGGAATGGTTTTCATGGCTTTTTTTTTGAGCTAATCTAGGTGGGGGCTTGCCCTAATTGTTTGCTAATTGGACCGGCGAACAAGTGCCGCCTAATCGCCGATAAGTTTGATAAATACACTTTCTGATGGCTACACTCAGAACTACAAAAAAAAAAAAATAGTCTACAAGCTGGCTAGTATTGCGATTAAGTATAAATATTTATAAAATCAATTTGCTTAGTACATTTTAAGGCCTCTTGCTAAATACAATAGCTAAGTAAACAATATCCATTTTAATGCAATTTCAAAATGTAAGTAATGAACTCATAATGCAATGGAAAATAATACGATTTTTTGTTTGTTTAAAATAAATTAGACACTGCAATGCAACCTTTAACCAAATTTTAAATAAACAAATATGAATATAAATATATTTCAGTTAGCAGCTAAGAAACCTCATCAGTACCGTTTTGGCAGGATCAACAGTGCAATGAATTCGAACTTGGAAACTTTAGAATTTAAACTGAAACTAATTTAATGAAAAAAACATGAAGTTGAAGGTATTTTTTTTAGAGTGCTTCCGTGTGCAAATATGCTGCTTTATCGAAGGGAATGGACGCAGAGAGGATTTTGGTAGGACCCTTATCTTATCGGAACAGTGCTGCGGATGCAGACAGGCGCTTGTCACGCATGTGATTATGCCTTAATTTGAGCGGAGGTTTGATTTATTCTAGACCAAATATAAATTCCAGATATTGGCTGGCAATTACTCGCGTGATTGTTTCTTTTTTATTTTTTTGGCAATCGCGCCACACTCTTTCATCATCTCTTGGCGAAATTCACTCACTTTTTCCTACGCATTTTGCGTGCAAGCCGGGATCACAGTTTATTTTTTGCGGAATCCAAGCCCAATAACTTCAAAACTGACGGCGACGATCAGCGAGCGAGTCGCAACGAGACGGGAGAACTTTAGAGTATAGTACTCTTTCCTCTCAACGGGCTGATTGTGTTCTATCGCCGCGATCTAGGGCTGTTATTACTTGGGGACCCTCTCGAGCCTAGAGTCCCCCTGCCAATTTATGTACATCTAATTGCACGGCACAACACTCCGTAAAAAAGCAATAAAAAAAATAAAAACAATAGGAACGCAACAAGCACGAGCGGAGAGCAAACAAAAAGCGACAGCTCACAATTACAAGCAGAGTACAGAGAACTTTAGAACGATGACTGGGCGGTGGAGGAGTCTTTCCTGGTTTTCCGCGGGGTCACCAGCACTATCTCCAGCTCTAGTTCTGGCTCTATCACAACCCTTTCGTATTTCATAACGCGGAACACTTGCCGCGGCAGCCAGTCAATTTATTAGCACTTTTAACAAGAATATACCCCCATCTATTCGCGCTGCGTATACTATACGGATCAGTATATACTGCGAACGAGTGTGTGCCGGGACAGACGGCGCGGTGTCGCCCCCAAATCGACTGCTGTTCTCTGCCAACCGCGGCGAACTGGTCACTAAAGTCGCGAGCGGCGAGCGGTAAGTGGTAAACTCTGAGCTCTGGCCACTGAGCATGAGTGTAGTGAGTGTTGAGCGCCCCAACGCTCCGATTGTTTACCGCCAGCGGAGAGCAACTAGTGGGTGGCCCCCTAACTTGTAGTTGTGCTGTTTTAGCCATTATTTTTCAAGGTTTTTATAGATAATGACAAATAAATTTAATATTGTTTAGCCAGTTTGTAATTGTATAACAGATATATTTATTTAAAGTCATGTTATTAAGTGTTTTTCCTACCAACCTTAAGGGTAAAGTTCGTGCAAGGAGAAAACCTAAAATTCCCAAGTTCGTATTCGGCGTACTATAAAAAATATTGACCTAGAATCAGTCAGCAGTCAGATAAACAATACTTTAATTTAATCCTATTATTAGTAATTATTTTTTGTTGTGTTGGCTTTTCAGCAAAATCTTTCATTTAATTTAATTTAGCTATTTTCCATCCAAAAAGAGAATATATGGCAGAGAGGGCAGAAAAAGAGAGACAAAGAGGCGGAAAAAAGAGATTTTAGTGTGGAACGCAAGTGGCTATCTGATCGATTGTGTGTGGGCCGCATCCGCGTTTGTTTGTGGTTCGTGATTGGGTTTTAACAGCGCGAATATTTATTATTAATTTATGGGATTTTATTATGTACGCGCGCTCGTTAGCTCATAAGCCGTGTGTGTTTACTCAAACACGGAGAGTTCAGTTCAGAACGTACTGTATTAGCAGCAGCTGTAAAATATTCACCGAGAAATCGAAGGAATCGATTGGGGTTCAGTCAATCAACTTACTTATACTGGCGGATTGTGTGTGAAAATCTAAGCCATTATTCATAGACTGTTGTCTCTGTTGTTGGGTGTTCCGCACTGTCACGTGACCGCCGGAGCGTATACTTGATATGCATATGCTTGACGTGTGCCTATGTAACACATACGCACCGTGGTCTTCCATTTATGATTACTCATCGATCAGTTTTTCCCAGCTAAGCTGGCAACGAAGCTATTTGCAATTTCTAGCCTCTAAAATAAACGTTTCTACACTGACTTTTTTCTGCAATTTTATTTACCTTTTAGATCTAAAAGGTAAGAGGAAATCTTTGCCCTATTTTAACATTTGCTTTTATTTATTAAAAAGCTAAAATTATTAAAACACATTTCAAAAAGCTAAAATTAACATTCAGCAATAGTGCGAGAATTGTTTGGATTTCTGAAAAATAGATGCAAATTAATGGTAATATGAATAATGTCTATGTAAACATGGCATTTAAAAGCACATTTGGAAAAATCTAAAATTACTGTTAATAGCACAGGCACGTGTGCGTGTGTGCGAGTGGGTGAGCGCTATGCGGAAATGTTTTCAGCTATGTATGTACATGCCATAATTATGCTTATCAAAAAAACAGACGAAAAACCAAAACTTGCTGATTGTATCACACGCAGGCCAGATTGCTCAGAGAGCGAGCGAGCGAGAGAGTAAAAGAGGGAGAGGGAGTCGTCTCCCTCCGGCAAGTTCAAGTACAATTGTTGCAAGAGAGAGCGATATCTGGCGCTCTCTTGGCCAAAAACAGTTAGACGAGACCTTCGGTATTGGAATTCCATTGATACAAAGCTTTGGAAACTCGAGAAGAAAGCGAATTCGATTTCAAAACAGAATAACGAAAGAGGTTACAAAGCAGACTGGGCAAGCGCACGTATTATTAAACGCGTTTTAACTTCCAATCCGTCGTCCGTCTCTTTCCCCCTAAAACAGGTATGCGAGTTGAAGAAGAACACGATTGGCGAGATAAAGAGATAGATACAAGGAGACACAGAGAGGGAGAGAGACGACAACGGCGACACCTTAATTTCACCGAATTCCAATTGGAAGAGGAACAGGTGCCAAAAGAAAATTGATGTTTGCAGCGATTTTGTTTTCTTTTCGTGCCAACATGCGACATCCGCCAATTCCTGCGAATTCACGGCCCACTCACCAACCCGTTCGCCCCAAGGAAATCAAATCAAATTTAAACAAATTATGAATAAGCCCCCGCAAAAGTGAAACAGCAAGACCGTAATTCCCTCTAGGTAGGTGTATGTATGCGTCGCCTTATCTAGTAACCCCACCACCACCAACGTTATCAGCAAATATCTTGGAAGACTCGCGGCTGCGAACACAAAAACCGCTATGATAAATGCCCTAACATATACGAGTACAGCGACACAGGAAGAAATAAACACGCACGGGTTAAATTACGGTTAAATATCATTGGGAAAAACGCCAACTAATGTTTTATTCACGATAATAATAATATAAAATAATATTAACTTTACTCTTTACGCACATGTAAGAAATATTTTCTTGACTACAAATGGATTTCTCCTCGTAAATAGTCTTTTTAATCCTATAAGTGGTTATGTCACAGAAAAAATCTCAAGAACATTAATTGTGACAAATTTCGAACTAATATATACTTTTTCTCAGTGCACCTGGGCATAATTGTAATTGCGCTGCACGCAAAGTGTTCAATTTCAGCCCGAATTCACTTTATTTTGTGGCTGTCTTGCAGTTTGCAAAATTCTCGGGTTCGTTGAGCCAGTAACAACAACAAGAGCAGTAAGAACAACAATAAAATGGCCAAAAAACACGTTGTTTACGTTTTAACAATTAAAACTGGTGAAATGGGAGAGGAAAGCGAGAGACAGATATGTACGTACTTAACAAGCAAAGCTTGAGACACTGAGAAAGATACACAAGGGCAGAGAGCGACGTAAGTATTACGTGCAATTTTGCAGACTTTCATGTTTATATGGGGGAAAACCCCGACAAATTCCATCAGACACTGGAGCCGGCTCACCTTGCAACATCCTCGTCCACGCTCTGCTCTCGTCGTAATCGTAAGGGCGGAATGGGGGGCGGCGGGAGTGACGGCGCCGGTGGCGCATCGTTCCCGTTGCCATCCTCCTCCCCCGCAGCCGACAAAGCCGCGTTCGTTGCCGGCGTCGTTTGGAGCTGCAGACACTGCTGGAGCGCCGTATAATCTATTGTGCGTCGATTGCGCCGAAGGTTTGACATTTTCGCCAATTTTCCGCCTTTTTGCTGTTGCTTTTGCTTTTGTTATTCTTGGAATCCGCACACTAGCACATGCTATGCCACCAACACTCACACACAGTCGTTAGCACCAATACTAACACTTTAGTAAGCACGCGCCGGGTTTTTTGTTGTTTTGTTTTTTGCCTTTTCGCTCGACGATAATCAGATTTATTTTAATTTAACTTTCACGGTGAGCACACACATAACGCTCTACGCTGGCACGCAGGTAAGGCGTCTTACCTGTTCAAAAAAAAGCAGCTGACTAGAGCTGGAAGAGCAACGATGTTACTATCAAGACAATCGATTTTTTTTAAAGGCTACATATGTGTACATCGATTTTTCCTTCAGAGAAATTCGAAAAGTGAAACTTACAAGTTTTTAAAGCTGACATGAAAAAGTTGAAGGAAAACGAACTAAAATGAACGTGTAGTAATCAATCAAAACTCTTATTGCAAACAACTTTCCCCTTTGTGGCTACATGAGAAATCATGGTTATTGGTTATCGATAAGACAATATGTTTTGGCGCGCAGCTACAAGTTTTAAATAAAGTTTTTTTGAAACTAGTGAATTAATAACTATTAAATGTACTTTTTGACTATTATGACTAAGTTGGTTGTAAATGTTTAATTATTGTTGTTTGTTGATCTAATAATCATACTTTTTCTTAAAACATGATAAACGTAAGATAAAAGTTGAATAAACAATTTTTTTCTAAACTTTGCCGTATCTTGAGACAGTTCTAATAAAAGTGCTGTGAATAGATATTTCGGTGAAACACAAGGCGTTTTTAATTTTCAAACCAAAAAGACACCAACCTACCTAGGAAGCCGTGACTTCGCATTAGTTTGAACTATTAAGACGCTTTGCTGATAAGAGAGCTCCCTCAAAACACGTGTTTCCCCATTTATTCGGGTAAAAATCCGCTTTATTAGTTAACAAACTCTAGCCTGTGTACAAAAGCAACGATCACCAGCAATAGAAACATACACTTGCCCAGGGCAATGATTAAACACGAATTATAACTACAGTAACTATTGGGAGTTGGGGGGCCTTAACAACAACGAAAAAAATTTAACTATTTGCGAAGACTCTAGAAAAAGTTCCTGAATATGCGGACGACTGCCTGGACCCATCGTGGCACTGGTCGCTGGACAATCTCCCGTTCCGCCGTCTGCGATAGGTCGTACAGCCGGTCCGCCTCCGCCTGCAGCCGCTGGCTTAGATCCTTGTTAGCCGTAACTAGACAGACCTGGGTTTCCAGGTCGCGGTTGACCGAACGCTCGCCAAAGTTGGAGGAGCCGATGAGCGTGAGGTTGGGCAGTCGCGACTCGGGCAGGTAGTACCATAGTCCCTTAGCGTGGTAAGTCCAGCCGGGCTTCTCGTACTCGAAGAAGTTAACGCGGTGGTTCTGCTGCCGGCGCACCAGGCTCTCGTAGAAGCTCTTGGCTATGAGGGTGTAGGCGGCCGGAATGCCGCCGGCCGGTCCTTTGGCACCCTGAAAGCCATTCGCCTGAGAAGAATATAATTTAATTTAGAAAATAAATAAGAAACAGCGAGAAACTTACATTGGGATGCGCCATCAGGATGCTGCACTTCGCCAGGCACTTGTGCGTGATGGTGTCCATGTACTCCTGCGTCAGATTGAAGTAGCCAGTGGCCAGCTTGAGGCGGGACCCGGCCACGCAGTTGGAGAGGAGGCGCTTGGTGACGACGCTGTCGTGGTGGATGCCAATCTGGCCCATCTCCATCAGCGGAAACACCCAAGTGTCCGCTTGTGGATTTAGCTCTCGCGCTCGCGCCTGTCGCTGGAACGTCTCCTGCACGAAGTCGGCGATCCGCTGCTTGGCCAGCTGGATGAATTGCTCCTTGGTGCCCTCGTACGGCAGGATGCGCCAGTTGTGATGCAGACCCTCGCTGGCATCCGGTGCCACTGCCAGACTGAACTCCTGAACCCGCTCGATGAACTGCGCATAGAAGTCCGCCAGCGGCTTGTCCTCAATGAGTATGTAGCGATCCTGCCGGTTGGTGAAGTAGTCGTTGGACAGATTGGCCCCCGAGATGATCACCGCGTCGTCGAAGAGGTAGACCTTCATGTGCTGCAGTCCCAGCAGCTCGTTCCAGCGCGGCGGCGCCAGTCGCTTGGTCATCCCGCGCAGGTCGGGCGTGTGGTACAGCGAGAGCTGCACTTGGCTGGCAAAGTCGCGCACCAGCGGCAGCAGCATGGTCTTCGAGTTAAGGACGCCGCGCGTGCCACGCGTGAAATCCAGGAGCACGTTCAGCCGCAGCGCCGACTCCGCCTGCAGGCTGTGACGCAACGTCTGCACCACGGCGCTCTCCAGCTGGCCTGTGCCCAGATACAGGCTGGCCAGCACGATCCGGCGCTTGGCCCGAGCGATGCGCTGCACCAGCGTCTGGTAAAAGTGTTGCGGCTCGTGGATGACCTGGATCTGGTCGCCGCGCAGCGGGAAGCAAGGCGCCAGGTTGTGTAACCAAGTGAGGCTCTCCAGGGCCGGCGCCCCTGTGAATCCACCGTTGGCCAGCAGGTTGGGCGTTTGCTGCAAGCAGCCAAGGAAGTCGCTCTGGGCGACCGGAGCGAGCTCCTGGCTGAACAGGCGGCGGAGGTAGAGCATTGTGGTGGCGGGTATTGGACCTCGGCGGCTCGTAACTTGCTATGGGCGGCGGTGGGGTGCTGTCAGCCTCTGGCGCATTGCTCACTGTCGATGGGGGGCTATCTGACACTCACTTCCATTCATGGGAGCCTGCTTTGAGACACGAAAATTTTGAATTTCCAGAAAACGTAAATATTCTCAGGTTCCACCAGGAGAGAGTGTTGCAAAGCGCGCGCGCGCTCTCGGTGGACGATAGGCATTAAGTGTTGGAAAACGGTGTTTGGTATTTTCCATGTTAGAGAAATACCACAACAACTGATCATAAGCCTATAATTTAATCTTGAAAGTTCTCCGATGATTTTCCACGGAAAATCTAGTTCTGCTGTGTCTCCTCGGGGCTTAGTATTTATATCAAGGGATCTTTACTGTGGCGTATTTTCGAAAAGTATGGCAACGCCAATGTCATAAACAGTTGTTCGGCATTTAAGTATGACCAGTTGGTCCGGAAGGGAAATCTTGAAGAATTTGTAATACTATAAACGGAAAAGTAGGCGGTCACATTATTGTTAGCTACAAAAAAAAAAGAGACGCGCTGCTTTAAATTGTCATTTAAATAGTTATAAATGTGAAATAATCGATCTATTGGAACGTGTAACCAATATTCTGAAAAAAACTGGCTTGGCCTTAAAACCTTTATCGCAAACCTTTCGGGCAAACCGCGTTATCAGTGCGCGACAAGAATTGAGAACGACTTTGGAGATATGGAAAACGCTGATGCGACTTCGCAAGCGGATCCCCAAATCGACTACAAGACCCCAAAGAAGACAAGTTCGCTGATCGACAGCGAGCAGTTGCTGGACAAGATCAATATTCTGACCACCAAGCCGGAGAATCACTCCCAGAATGCAAAGGTAACCGCGGGAAATTTGGTCTGATGACACACGTGTAGTTACAGTTATCTGCGGTGGGAATTTGAAATGCGCCAAAAGATAGTTTTTGTTGGAGAAAGGAAAGGAAACTTTCCGAAAATAGAGGAAAGTTAACGAATTATATTCTTCTTTAAATCTTTAATTATATTTTTAATAATAGTTCACAGAAGGGCACATAAGATATTGATGCTTGATTTTTTTCAAAACATTTCACGTTTCCTTGACCTTCCAGCCTGCCTGCCTTCTTTCTTTTCCTTATCTTCTACTGGAAATACTGCCAATAAACAGTTAATTATTACAGTATGCTCGATAAAGTTAACCCATATATTATTATTTCCTTTACAAGATCGATATTTAATGGATAATTAATAATAACTAATTATTTTGCTCCAAACCAGCTTCCCACAATCAAGGACTTTGTCATTATCAAGCCCATAAGCCGCGGCGCCTTCGGCAAGGTGTTCCTGGGCTACAAGAACAACGACTCCAACCGGCTGTTCGCTATCAAGGTGATGCGCAAATCGGAGATGATTAACAAGAACATGGTCTCGCAGGTGATCACGGAGCGCAACGCCCTGGCCCTGTCCCGCTCCCAGTTCTGCGTGAGCCTCTTCTACTCCCTGCAGTCGCTGTCCTACGTCTACCTGGTGATGGAGTACATGGTCGGAGGCGATCTCAAGTCCCTCCTGGCCATGTACGGTTATTTTGACGAGGTCACTGCCCGCTTCTACGTGGCCGAGATGGTGATGGCGCTGCAGTACTTGCATCAGCACGGAATCGTCCATCGGGACATCAAGCCGGACAACATGCTGCTCTCGGCCACCGGCCATGTGAAGCTCACGGACTTTGGCCTGAGCAAAATCGATATGCGGCGCGATCTGGAGATCTCGGATCTGATTAATTGCTCGCCAAACTTGAATGCCCGCACGCCGGGACAATTGCTCTCGCTCACCTCGCATCTGTCCTTCGGTTCCGAAAAGAAGATACAGGATTATGGCTCTGTTTTGGCCGGACAAGTGGCGGGAATGAGTGGGGTGACCACGGGCACCGGCACATCTCACCTGCTGCAGGCCATTAACAAGCATAGTTTGATCATGGAGCTGTCGGACAGTGAGGGCGACACTTCTCTGAATGATGCTGAGAAGACGAGCGACAGCAAGATCTCCGGTGTATCGCCGTTCTTCTCCGCCGAGGAAGCCAACGAATCCATTACGCACACGTGCACGACCAACATGAATGTGGGTAGAGCGATCTGCAGACCCTTTCAGGCAGCATTTACTTACTTTCTGTGTTGAATCCTTGCAGCAGCAGGACAGCAGCTCCTCTTGCTCCTTTCACACCTGCACCTCGGGAGATTTGAGCAAGTGTTTGCCCCAGGAACCCACTAGAGCTACTGCGGAGACAGTGCCAGGCAAGCGTCGCGTGGAATTCGCCCTGGACACGGCCAACTGCGAGGTGAGTGGGTACTGCTGGTGCTGAGGCAGTAACTTTTATATTTGTTTTGCATAAAAGGGATGCAAGCTGGCCGAGCAGGACAGCAGCAACAACATTGCCGGCAAGCACTTGCTGAAGCTGGAGGCAGCAAACGATGCCTCGTTTGAGTTTTCCATGGTGCGCAGGCGATCGCTCGACGAGGTGCGTAGGCATGTGCCTGAGTGTGTCTTGTCTTGTCCATGTCTCAGTTTTTTGTTTAAACAATTAATGAGTTATAATGTATAAATAATATGCCCTCCCTTTCCCCCCAGCGCAATCGGATCTTAAAGGGCCAGGAGGACTCTGGAGTTTCTAGTCGCAAGGGGGACGACAATTCCAGCTGCCACCTGAACCTAAACAGCGAGAGCACGGCCTCGTCGATCGAGAAAAACGCCGAGAACCTGAGCCAGTCCAAGGAGGACTTCAGCTGCTCCGACTATTCGCGCAGCTACAATCTGACCAATGCCAACGAGATGAGCGGCATCCATATGAACTCTCCCTTCCGCAACCTCTCCAAGCACTTCAAGCGTCCCGACTTCCTGCGCGGCATGAAGCGGAAAATAAACCTGGTCAACCGCTCGGACCACATGTCCAGCTTGGAGGCCGATGGCTCCAGTTCTACAGCCCACACGGGGCTAACCCAAGAGATCGAGATCCTGAACATAGGCAGCAGTACGCCGAAAAAGAGGAAGGCCCGCTCATCGCCGATACGGGGAGTGCTCAAGGTGCGCTCCCTCTCCGACGACGAGCTGCCCATGAACCACCTGCTCGGACCAGAATCCAATGTGGTCTTTTCCACGCCGGTCTCATCCCAGAAGCTGCCGCGTCGCGATGGCGGGTTGCTGGGCAAGCTGAAGGCCACCCGGTTCGCCCTGCCCCTTTCCATAGAGAACAAAAAGCGCGAACATATTGCCGCCGAGAAGATGTCCGGAGTGCAGTACCACCTGAAGCTGGCCGACGATCCAACGATGTCGCCCATCAACCATGGAGCCGGTATTATACCAAAGACGCCAAAGAACGTGAACGTGATCAACACGCCGTTTCGTACACCGAAGTCAGTGCGCCGCGGGGCACGGGTCTCCAACGAGCGCATCCTGGGCACGCCCGATTATCTGGCGCCGGAGCTGCTCCTAAAGCAGGGCCACGGTTCCGCCGTCGACTGGTGGGCACTGGGCGTGTGTTTCTACGAGTTCATGACCGGCATTCCGCCCTTCAACGACGAGACGCCTCAGAAAGTATTTGACAACATTCTGAACAAAAGTGTGTGCCACGGATTTCACCCCGAGAGCCTGAGAGCCTGCTTTACTCATTTTTCCTTAACTTCTTTCAGACATCGAATGGCCGGAGGGCGATGAGGCATTGTCCGTCGACGCTATGGAGGCTGTAGAACTGCTTCTCACAATGGATCCGGCCGAGCGACCGGCCGCCAAGGAAGTGCAGCAGATGCGACACTTTGCGTGCATCGACTGGGAGAACATTGGCAACACGGAGCCCCCGTTTGTCCCCACGCCCGACAATCCCACGGACACGGGCTACTTTGAGGCGCGCAACAACCTGCAGCATCTACAGCTGTCCAACTTCGCCGTGGAAGACTGATGAAGCCCGGCTGCCTCCGTTTCAGTCGTGAGCGCCATGCCAATGTTATTTTATTATTTTTATGTAGCAATATCTAAGAGTAGACCTTCAATGTTCACTTGTTATCGTTCGTCTAGCCCTACGTATTTATATTCTCGTTTTAGATTCCATTTAATTGTATCATTAAATTGCCTGTACATGTTCATGTTTGTTCAAGGTCTTCGAAGATCACAATCAGCCTCTGTATTACTGTATTATGATCAGCACTGAGTTCGAGTCTGTTATTGTAACTACGCTTAAACACATAGCTTCAAGTATGAACCATCGAGTTTTATATCCAATAAAGTCATAGTCTAAAAGATGAAAAGTACAACTGTATCTATTTCAGGGGGATGGAAGTAGATTTAAAACTGAATCTAGAGAATTCCTTGGCCATCGCTCTCCTCAAGGATGTAAACATCCGACCAAAGTTATAATACTTTCCTGAAGGTATATTAATATTGGCAATTTTTGAAATTGCAGCAAATTGATCACTTTATTAAGCTTAAACCTAGATAGAATAGATAGAACCGATAGAATATATATAACACCTGGAAGATAACACATCTGGCTGTATGGATTGTTCGTTTTAGTCGCTTGGTCGGTAAGCTACGTAGCTGTCAGCTTGAAATCAAAGTCCCAGACCTCGGGAATGGTGGTCAGGTAGCTCTCCTCGTAGAATATGCTGATCAGGCGACAGACCATATGCGGCACGGCCCTGACATCGGGAAAGGTGACTTCCTTGAGTAGGCTCACAGCCCGAACGACGAGCGGCTTAACGTCGGTGAACTTCTTGTTGGCCAGCAGCATGGAAAGCTCGCGCATTCCGCTTTCGTACTCCTCGGAGGGCAAACGGAGGTCCCGGTTGGCCGGGAACAGCGAAAAGATGACGCAGGCCAAGCAGCGAGTCAAAACCTTTCGTCTGGGATAGGATATAGGGTTGACTTTAAGGAGTTTGAAGTCCTATTTTGAGCTCACCTGTTGGTAATGACCTCCGTCTTAAGTCCTATGGCGCCCAGCAGCCCATCGCTCCAGCCCTCGGCTTTCGTGGAAGCCACCTGCAGGTGCCTGGCCAGCATATGAAGTGGCTTTCTCATCTGCTGATTCCCCTGCAGTATCTTGCACCCCCGTGCAATAATTACACCCCAGACGAGGGCCAACCGTGGCTCCGTCAGTGGCGTCGTCTTGATATTCTCCAGCAACTGGGTCAGGTCCTGGAAGAAGGTCACCTTGTCGCCATCCGTGGCGATCTCCTCCATTTTGTACACAACAAAGACGTGCAGGGAGAACAGGTAGCCGCCCTGCATGATGGGCATCAGGTCCAGCTTGGGCAGCGACATGCTCAGGGCCTCCATCAAGCCGAGCCAACTGGGCGCGTGCCAGGGAGCGTTCTCGGGCGAGGTGCGGAAGTAGCACTCCATGCTCGCCTCCAGCAGGGAATAGATGCTGGCTATGTAGGTGTTCAGGTGTCCGATAGCGGGCAGGGCGGAGTTCATCACCAGGTTTCCCGGAGCACACTGCTGCTGCCAACGAATAAGGGTCTTAATGTGGATGCTGAAAGGGGTTTAAGGGGGGGATTAGTAAACGATTATCTGTGTTTCTATGTTAGCTCCTACTTGGACACCTCCTGGCTCTGCGTCTGAGTGGGCGCCACCAGCTCCAGCATCAGGTTAAGGGCCTCCCGACGCTGCTCTTCTGGGGTACGATGCTCACTGCAGCTACTGATGGCCCCGTCAATGCTGTTCAACAGCTCCAAGAAGGCCATGGTAAAGGCACGCTCGCCCTCTTTGGTGGTCAGCAGTTTCCTGTGCTTGGCTCCGCAGGCACGCTGCAGCCGAACCATGGAGCGGGTGTACAGCATGCGCTTGGCGGTGCCCAGCACAATGGCATCCTGGGCAGCACGTTCCGGCAACATGGCACAGGCCTGCCGAAGAAGTCTGCAATAAATAATTTTATATTTATTACTATACTACAAAGCAGTTTCTTTTTAGTACTCAAAACTTACTCCAGCACAGCTCGATCTGCGTAGTTGCTCTCGGCAGGCAGCTTCAGGACAATGGCTGGCTCCACGCTTGCCACGAACCACTTGAGCAGCTGCTCCAGCTCGCTGTACTCCACCAGATGCCAGGGATACTGAACGGCCTCCTCGAGAATCTTGCTCGTATTCGGATGAATGTGAATGTTCGGCTCGAAGGAGATCTTCACAAAGATCCCAAAGAGTCGGGAAAGAATGGGCACCGGTTGTGACATCTGGGCAAACCACGAGTTCCACTCAATCCGTATGAATATATGCCCCAGCATGGCGTGGGATTCCGGGAGGAATCGCTGCAGGCTGTCGTATAGCAGCTCCACATGCTGGGCCGGCGGCATGAAACGCTGCCAGGGCAGCTGGGCCAAACCCTCGTGAACGGGCGCCAGGACATGCCCAGCGATGTTGGGCTGGGCAAAGTGATGGACATACCAGGCGAAGACATGCTCCAGAATCTTGTTGGACGATGGCAAGTACTGCAGCACCTGCATGATGATGGCCACAAAGGAGCGTATCATGAGCTTGCTGCTGCTCACATGCTGCTCGCTCCAAGGAAGGAGAACCTTGCTCTGGCCGGGAGTCAACTGCCTGATCCAGTGAGCAACGCCGCTAGCCGTTTGCTCGGTGTAGGGAATCAGCCAGGGACTGTAGGTCTCCACAAGGGAGGCAAAGACTATGTCGCTGACTGCAAAAGAAGTTAGCATATCGTTTTTGTTGCGTTAGAAGCAAGATACTTACTCTGATCTGCCAGCAGCTCTTGGTAGCTGCAAATGGCCAAGGCGAGCAGGACATGACCGAAGCAGGTGAACCACAGCACCAAAGACTGGCAGTAAGCCTTGTGCTTCGGGTACAGCCCATGCAGGCCGTGATGCAGTCGCTCCTTTTGAAAGTGTCGCGACAACAGCAATAGGGTGTCCGTGGCCGCCTTCAGGGTGAACAGCTTCTGGCGCCGGGAAAAGTCAAAGGCCAGTTCGTGCACCTCATTCTCGCCCTGTTGTAGGGACAACTCTGCGCAGTTGGAACGAACCAAAAGAGCATTGAGCAGATCCAGCAGCACCACCGGCATCAGCTTCTGGTCCGAGGCGCGGTCCAGCACCAGCTGCATCACCTCGCCGTAGTGTTGGGGGAAGTCGTAGGCGAAAATATGCACCAAGTGCCGACGGAACTGATCCTGTAGGAGGCTGCTATCTGGCTGCGACCAGGCCTCCAGTCCCTGGAGCACCAGCAGTAGCAGGCGATTGATCTCGCTCAGCTTCGGTTGATATGCCTCCAGCCAGCCCACCAAGTCGAACTTGGAGAAGAGCACGAACAGGATCTGGGTATCGCAGTGCTTGAGGTGCGAATCGATGAGAAACTCGTACATGGGCAGGAAGTGCTCTACATCAGTGCGGCTGGGAACAAAGACGCCGGCTAGGAGCTCCAGCAGATCGGGGCGCTTCAAGGCCAGCCGGAGCACGATCAATCCCTGGGCCGCCTGATCTGCTTGCAGGAAGACCTTCCCAATAAAAAAATAATATGTAACGAAAGGCAAATGAATATGTATATCCTTCTTACCCCCAGCTGCTCCAGCACTTGGAAGTATAGGTCATGTGTTGGCTGAAACTTCATCGTGACCTCGTTGAGATTATCCACCAGATGATAGAACACCTGCACACCGATCTGCGTGACCCGCGACTCCAAGGGCGCCACCAGGAGAGCACCAATGCAAACGCCAAACTCCTCGATGGCCTGAGCAAACCCATCTACATTCATGGCCAATAGCAGATCATCCACAATCTTGTCGTGTCTCTCTCGATTCTGTGCCTGCTTGCGGGATGTGGCCTCGTTGATGCGTATGTGCTCTGGCGTCAGGGTGATCTTGGCAGGGGCCGAACAGGTTCGCTGAAAGAGCAGAGAAGTGCACTCCTTACGCCGGGTCTCCTCGTAGGGAATCATCTGGTACAAGGCCGGGACGCTCTCCAAGTAGTTGAGGTTCAAGGAGTTCAGCTCGGACGTTCTGTAGTGATAGGTGCTAGGAGAGACAATGGTTTATAAGAAATTATTGTTTATGTCTAGCGATCTTATTGTCAAGGGTTCTTCGTAAAACCTTAGACAATAGATTATAAGGTGCTGTCCATATCTATTACGCACTACAGCCCCTAAGAAATAATAACAAATAAATAAAACTCACTTCGCTGTGGAGTTAAAGGTGCTCAGACGCTTTTTAACCAAATTCATAATATTCCCATCGATGGGAGGCGTCTGCACGGGTTCCAGGCGAACGTGACTGGGTATGGGCACCACCTTCTCGTAGGTATTTAGCAGGCTCTTGATATGTTGAGCTGGTGGCTGATGCGGTTTCGGTTGCACTGGAGTCCTTGGTGACTTTAGATTTGCCACCCTCAACACCTTTCGTCCCCACTGATCCGCCTGGTGCCTCTGTTCCTTGCGCAACGCGGAGAGACACAAAAACTCTGTCCAGTGGTTGACATGACCGCCTAGGAGCTCGCGCAACTTCTCGCAGTTGTACTGCGCCGGCAGGGACTCAGCATCGCTGGTAAACCTATTGATCTGTGTGTCCTCCAGCCAAAGGCCACAGCTCTGCATCAGCTTGCAGCAATTGCGATAGAAGTGGGCCATGGCATCGTCAGTGGAACTCGCACTCTTGGTGGCCAGCGCCGAGTAATAAATGTCGGCAGACTTCAGCTGCGACTTGATAGTCTTCATCAAAGGCACATTGTGTTCGTAGAACTTGTCGGAGACCCCAAAGTTGTGACTGAAGTTCAGCGATTCGTTTTCCGTGGGCACCCGCCACAGATACAGCTCGAAAAACTTCTGGCAGACAATGGGAAAGAGAGCGTGATTGCTGTCCATGCTGGCCAGCAGCTGGGCGTACTTGAAAATCACCAGTTGGCTGGCGGGAAAGGCGGTTGCCTTGGCCAGCGAAATGGTTTTCTTGAGAGCCGCCTCCAGTGGCTGAGCGGAAACTTGTCGCAGGAGTTCTGGCCAGATGCGGCTATCCACCAGACGGAATTCTATTTCGAGGAGCACGAGATTTAGCCAGCAGTTCTGTGGCGAGATGAGGGGAATGCGGGAAGGCGACTGGCCGCCAAAGAAGGCCTTCAAAGCGGATCCCTTTGGGGCAGACTTCCAGTCCGTGCAGTCCTGCAGGAGGAAGTTAGTGTTAGTTAAGACTATTGTCTATATTTAAATTATTTAGTTATAAGCTTACTTTGTAGAAATTGTAGAAGAATTCAACAGCCTGAGCACGGCAATCGGGGAATTGATATGATATCCTTAGCATTCTATCGAGCAGATACAAAAGATTCGTATTTTGCGACCACCCGGGCAGCGTGGTAAAGCAATTCAGCCATATATTCAGGAGGTTAAGCGGTGAGGACAGTCCATAGCTAACAAAAAAGAAGAATAATAAGTTGGAGCTTATCTTGTACTGACCGTAATGTATTTAAGTATTATAGCTATATAATAATATGTTTAATACTAACCTTGTATACGAGACTATTTGATGGTGCAGCATATTGTCTAGCAACTCCAGAATGGGACCAATTGAATTGGCATAGACCATGTCCTTAGCCAGCTTTAAGTAAGTGCGATCCGCATTTAGCAGTGTGATCAACAGTCTCTGGAAGCTATTAAAATAAATGTTAGTTTAATTAAATATAAAGAGAAGTAATTGTGACAACCAACCTTTCACAATTCGCCAGAGTTTCTGGGGTCTCTAGAAACAAGGGAACAATTAGCTCCAAACACCGAATGGTGGCCGCATGCCTGTGATCCAGCAGCAGTTGCTGCAGCAGATTGAAACCATGCTGACAGATCAGCGGAATCGAGTGCCCATGCAGGCTAACCAGCATGCCCACGTAAAGAGCCAGCGGGCGATTCTCGTTGATGCCCTGATAGACCATTTCCAGACGCTCCATTTCGGGAATAAACAACAGCGGCTCCGTGGGATGTTGGAGGGTGCGCTTCACCGACTCTACCCCCTGATCCATGAGATGCAGTCGCAGCAGGGAAATCATGCGCCAGCACCAGTTGGTGAAGTGCTCCCTGCTCGACTGAGTGGAGTCAATGAGCGAGGAAACCTGTCGCACGCTCTCGGAGATACCAGAAGCGCCAATAATCTCGGGGGCGTACTTATTCAAAGCCTCATTTACCAAGTGGGCCATTCGCACATGGATGTTGTGGGGCAGAAAGAGACGTCCCTCACAGTCCAGGCCCCAGTTCAGGTGGCCGATGATCAGGCGCGCCAAGTGACTCTCCGGGGATTGGTAATCGAAGTGGAGCAGCCAGTTGGACAGCACCTCGAAGCTGTCCATGCTGGGATGCCAGTTCTCTAGCGGCAAAGCCTTGAAGAGGTAGGCCGCCTGATCGACCTCCCCGAAGCGCATCTTCAGCTGAACGAGCAGGCAGCCAAACAGATCCTCGTCCATCAGATTGGCCAGCATATCGCGGGCAGTCTTGTAGCAGATCTCCCTGGTGGAGCGATGTATGTAACCCATGTGGAAGATGTGCAGGCAAATGGCTTTGATGAGGCTGCCATCCTTGGACCTGTTCCGATCGTTGGCCATCTCGAAGAAGGTCTGCAGCAGATAGTACATGTCCTCGGGCGCCACATCCGCATTGGCCAGATCGAATTTGCCCCAGAATTCATCTGCCTGAAAGGAGGCCTCAGCATTGCTCACCAAATCATTGGACAAGTCCATGGGAAAGCCCACGTTCAGGTAGTAGAAGAGATGCCACACCACCTCCGCATCCAGGGTGGCAAAGGGCAGGGTGGAGAAGTACTGCCAGGTGCCCAGATTCCGTGTGCGATAAATGTACCCGCAGGCACGGATCAGCAGGGCTTGAAGCTCCACTTGTATGCGTTCGTACAGCTCCGGGGACTTGGGCAGGTTGTTAGTTCTGCCGGAAATTGAGGTTACAGCTGCATGTTAAAGTAATTTCCTTAACCTTACCTGAACAATTCGTGGTAGTCGAAGACATATTGCAGGGTATGACGCACCAGGCGTCCTAGACGCTTGGCCAGCTGCTTGTATCGCTCATTGTTGTAGGTCAACAGTCCCTCGCCGAGGGTTCGGACCAATTGGGAAAAGAACACCACCACTGAGAGCATTTTCTGGGCCGTGATCATATCCGGCTCAAGTATATAGTCCTCTAGAAACTTCTCCAAGCGCAAGGCGGATCTGTAGAAAGGTTTGCGATAAGAAAATCAATCAAGAATCCAGATTATCTTACGTAAAAATCCTCTCGAAAGGCAGCTGATTTAGGAGGGCAATCAGATCGCTCTCCTTCAGCCCAATGCACTCGCCGGTCGGTGTGTGCGAGTCCTCGCCATCCGAGTCCACCACAATCCAGCGATCTGTTGCGCCTGCCCCTGCCTCTGCCTGGGCCTGACTCTTAAGATACTCATTCCGCTTCTTAACGGGCATAAGGAGGATCTGCAGCACGGCCATGCAGTGGTTCAGTTCAGGTGAGTTCAATTCTAAGGGCAGCTCATTTTTTTGACTACTTCGACCCACTGCTTGCATGCCCGGCAGTTGCAGAAACTGTGCGGCCCACGAGCCGACACCATTCGGACAACGCAGAATATTAAAAAGCAGGAACCAATGGTCCTCCCTGGTGGCCAGCAAGAGTTGCAGGGCAATCAGCTTTCGTAGCCATTCCTTGAGGTCCTTGTCGAAGTTCTAGGAGGGAAGAGAGTGTAAATAAAAGTGGGAGAAGTATAAAATAAACACTAAACAAACCGCATTGGGACTGCGACGTCGCACGAAGCTAAAGAGTATCGAGATTGCCCGCCTTAGCTGGGACACGCACTCTAGAGCCGGGCCAGATTGTGCCCTATTTAAGGCAATCCCCGTCTGGTCGTCTGCATGGGGATAAGTAAGCAAGTCGTTGATGATATGATCCACCTTCACCTTGGTTATCTTGGCTGTGATCAGGTTGTTGGTGTAAGTGTGGCAGACCAGATCGTAGAGGCCCGACAGAGCCGTTTGGGCCAGCTCCAACTTGATGGGGTTCACCTTGATGAGGCTGAGAGACAGAGGGAACTTAGTGCGTGAGCAAAAAGGTTTTAGTATCAGATAAATTTTACTTTTTAGTCTTTTTCTTTAGACAAAAGCTTTAAATAATCATGAAATGATGTTAAAACTGTGTAGCTTGGAATTTAATAATAATATTAAATATTTACTTCAGTTAGCAAGTTAAAAAAACGGAAAAAACGCCCTTTGTTTACAATTATTCAATTTCCAATAGATATATCTGTCTCACTCACTCGTAGGTAACGCTCTCCTGCACCACGTTGCCATCGCCGCAGGTTCCCTGAAACGTACGTGTCACTGGCTCTCGCACCCAGATCTGTTTTTGTGTCTCCGGGCAGGATTTGCGCAGCTTCTCCACGTCGTGCAGATTTGAGGTGAGCTTGCCCTGCAGTTCGTAGTATTCCAGAAGGGCAGCGTATAGCGGATCCGATTCGCTGGACTCCAGCAGTGAGTTCATGAGGAACTCCAGCTCAAACTGTTTGGCCAACTCCAGGTCGGGACAATCGTAGATTTGCTTCAATTGCTCGGCCGTCAGCGGTTTAATGTGGCTCCTGGTCAGGGCGAAGCCAGTGGGAGATGTCTCAGCCTGGCGGTAGACTATCTTTGAGGTGTGCTCCTCCACCTCGGCATTGGAGATGTGCATGGGCTGCAGGTTGGGATACTGAACAATGTGAGAGTTTGACGAGGGCGGGGCTGTTGGGGCACTGGGTTCGGTTTCCTCCTGGTTTTGGGTTTCTGTTTGCGGTTCTGGTTCGGGGTCAAGTTCTGTTTCCTGTGGAAATTCCTGCACATCGCTGGAGATGCAGCAGTCGTGACTGATAATGGGCTGGCCACTGGCCAAAGCAGCCACCCGCTCGAATTCCTCCAGCAGCGACACATTTTCCACTGGTCTTTGTTCTTCACTTGTTGATAACTCGGCAGGTTCGTCTTCCTCTTGTTGGGCCTGCCGTCCGCCTCTGCGGGACTTCTTGGTCTTCTGCAAAGGATTTACTCAGTTTCTGAGGTGGATTGGTTCTAGCTATGAACTTACCTCTTTCTTGGGCTTAACTAGCGTCGCCATGCTTCACTTTTCATTTGCTACGGCCAGAGCTTTTTGCGTTTTATTTGTGCATCATCGTGGACGCAGCGCCGCTAAACAATAAAATCCCCACATAATAGGGATGGGAGAAACCAGCGACCAGCTGTAAGTAATCACGAGCGGGCACGACTATCGCTTGGCTATTTAATTCAAAATGCGTTTCTTGCTGATTGTGCAGTATAGTCCCCTTCACCCCATAAAAGAAAGAATAATCATTAATCAACCTCCCCTATGATTACGCAACCTTACATTATTTCCCCCTAAATTATAATAAACACAAAAATGTGTTATAAATATATTTAGCTATTAAATGATTATTATCATTGTTGAAGAATGCCCAAATAATCAAGCATAACCATTTTGCTGACCACCTTCCTTCCTCTAGGTGTTTAATATTTATTTTCAGCTTTTATTGTTTTATACAGCAAACCGAATCAGCTGTAGCCAATAACCAACCAACATGAAACGAAAGTTATTTACATACTGATTAAAAAAACATAATAAAATGTACAAATTGCTTTGAAATGTTTTATTAAAAATGGATACATGTATAACAAAGAGTGGGATAAACTTATATTTTTAGGAAACAATTGTCAGTATATTTTCATCTTATTTTATAACATGTTTTTTAGGAAATCAAAGTATTTGTACAAATTTCAGTATTATTTTTGTTTTTCTTCTATATATTTATAAACTTTTTAGCCGTTGCTTAATTATATTAAAATATTTCGTATGCGTCCCATTGTCCATTCACTTTCAGCGTGACTCACGCGGCGCACCTGTAGCCCTGTCCATGACTTGTCACATCGATTGTTGCTATCGATAGGCGGAAAACAAGTTTATACTTGTCGCGCGAAAAGTGAAAAATCGGGACGCAATACGCAATTTGTCGTGTTTTTGTATAAAAATACCTTTTATTTGTCTTCATTTATTGCACGCGTAAGTACATGCGATCGAGTTGCTACAAATGCGCGAACATTGCTCAACAACAGTCGCGCACGGAAATCACAGCATCTTTATAGACTTGAAACACTTTGCTAACTAATTAGCCTAGTCTAAGCTTAGCTTACGAACTACGAACTATCCCGTCAGGGGTTAGCCCTCAGAGCGCAGATCTCCCGGCTAGCTGGCGATACACGCCAGTCTCGCCCTCCCCCGGAACGATGTCCAGCTGAATCCTACTGCTGTCGCAGATAGACTGCTGGTCCGCTGCTCCATTGGCGGCCGCCGCGTTTCCCTCGGCGGTGGTGAACACCACAGCAATGGGATTGCTCTTCTCCTTCTCCTCCGGCGAGGACTCGTAGCCATGGTTGACCTTCTCCTCCTTGCAAGTCGTCGTCGTGGCCGAAGAGTCGCTGCTGCTGCGACCGTTCAAGCCAGATTCCTCTTCGTGCTTGACGTAGTACGGTTTTCGGCCGGAGAAGCGCTCGCACAGCCGGAAGATTAGGGGATGCAGCAACTTGCCGTCGTAGGCGTCATCGGGATGCTGGGTCAGGAGACTGATCACGGTGCCAATGATCACGGTGAGGGCGGTGCCGATCAAGCTGTAGTACATGAAGCTAATCGAGTAGAAGCTCTCTAGACCGGATCTAGGGAAAAATAAGGTAAGACAAGCTTACTATCATGTCTGTTCCTGGAAATATATTAAATATATTTACCTTTCAGGTGCAATAGTGGGAGGTGTGGCCACAAAGCTCTGGTTGTATCCATCGACGGGCGTGTGCGTGAGCAGCCAGGGCATTGAGCCCGGCTCAATAATAGGCTTAGCAATGGACTGCGAGAAGCTATGATTAGAGCATCCCTGAAAGAGTATACAAAAAAAAAACGGCATTAGTAATCTATTCCTTCAAAATAACCCTTTAAAAATCTACCTCCGTTGAAGTGGGCAGCATGGGATTTGTCTTGTCAACGGTCATGCCGCCACCAATGATCCACAGCACAAAGGCGCAGGCGGTAACCATGCCGGCGGATGTACCCTTCCAATTGGCAATTGGCACCATCATGGCCAGTAAGAAGCAGCCCAGCAGAGGACCCGATGTGGCCGAGAACACCAACAGCGACGATTCAATGACACCCGCTAGCAATCCTACGCCAAAGGCCACGGACATGATGATCAGTCCACAGACCACGGTGATCAGCTTGAGGATCCTAAGTTGCTGCTTGTCGGTAAGTCCCTTGAATCTGGGAAACTGCGATATGAAGTCCTCCCAAACGACAGTCGCCAAAGAGTTCAGATTGGACACCATCATGCTATAAAAGCCAACGTTAAGTTGGAGGATCTTCTTTAGGAGTATATGCGGCTTAACTCACCACAGGGCACCATTGAACAATGTGGCCATGAAAATGCCCACAAATCCAGGCAGAAAGCCAAGCTTATCCTCCACAAAGAAGGGCAGAATCTCATCGGTTTTCTTGATGTAGCCCTCGGCATAGGGATCACAGTTGATGTATGTGGAGTAGATGACCATGCCGGAGATCCAGGAGAGTGAGAAGAAAAAGAACACCAGGGGGACATTGGTCAGCATCACTCTGAAAAGGTAAATATTGACATATCGATTATTTTTCGATATTAGACTTGAAGATCGATATTTTAAAACCTTCTTTAATTTTAATATTATCTTTTAAATTCCCTTCGAATTCGAAAACAGTCTCCTTTACACCCACAAAACATTTAAAAAGACTACCCCAACTCTTTAATCATTGAAAGGTTTTAAAAGTTATTGCTCTTAATGCAATTTCCAGTCTATTTCCCTGATTATAGTTTTATTCACTTTTAGTCAGCAGTACTTACCTCCGCACTTGCTTTAGCGACTTGAGACTGACATAGCGCTGCATGAAGTTCTGCTGGCAGCCGATCTGGGAGAGGGACATAAACAGCTGCCCCAGCCAGGCCGAGGTGGTATCCACTCTGACGGTCATGTCGCCCGTAAAGTTCCAGAAGCTAAGACGACCTGGGGAATAGAAGGGATGATGGTGGTGTCTTTAGTGCAAGTGCAAGAGTGGCTACGAAGAGATTGTGCCTGGAGAGGAGCAGGTGGAGGCATTCCCAGGAGCCAGACGATTGCCGCACAATGACAGCCAACAACTCAAACTCGAGTGACAAACGCTCCGCCGTCACACATTTATTACTGTCGTCATGCGAGGCTGCCATTTCCGCTGCCTTCTCGCCTCATCCCCCCATTTGGATTCGGAGGATGCCGCTGTTTTATGCCACTTTTATCATCATCATTTATGTGCATAATGAGCCGGCGCGGAAACAGCAGCAACAGAAAACAGAAAACAGGGGGAGGAGCCACGGCGGCCACCCACAATGGATGCCATTTTAATAGTCATCATTCGTCAGCACACTACACACATTCCTGGCTCACACACATCCTGGCAGCTGGCTAATAAGCTGCCATGATCAATCGAAGCAAATCCCCAACCAGCAACTGATGGCTTACCATTGTCCCGATTCAGCTGATAGACCTTCTTTACGCCGCCGGTGGAAATGGTGCCCTGGATGCAGACGGCCATGGTGACAACGAGGATGGTCAGCGTCTGGATGACATCCGCATTGATGGCCGCCTTTAGGCCGCCCTAATGAGTTCAAATAGGAAGGAAGAGAGATATTTAAATATTTTCATCGTTAAATCGTCGGCATTCCTCCCAACATACCATAATGGTGAAGAATATGCAAATGATGGCCATGCCCGTGATGGAGGCCCAGTAGGGTATGCCAATCACCGTTGACAGGGCCACGCTGGGCGTGTAGACGGTGATGCCCAGGTTGCAGATCTGTCGCACAATATACGTCGCCGAGGCGAGGCATCTCACGGTGCGGCTCTTGAACCTGGAAAAGGACGAAAGAAAAGAAAACGGGAGCAGGTGAGTGCAGGCCTTAATTAAGAAGCTCTTCGAGGCGGGGTGCCACTTGCACTCTAGCCATTTATTTATTTTTATTAAACTTTTAATGTTTGGTCTAGGTCCCTTCTCGTTTTTCGTTGTTTTATTTTATTTTTTTTTTTTCTAGAGTTCCTCTACCCCCTTTTTATGATTTACTACCCGCTGTAAAGAAGTTATGTGGAATCGGGAGCCGAGGGGCGGGTTAAATTTACGACATGGGCGAGAAAAACCTAAGAAAATTGGCGGGTCCGTAACTCGTTTTGATTGTTTTTATAGTTGAGCCGGGGCGCTTTTTATGGGCTCGGGTTGTAAAAATTTGTGTGTTAATTTGATGCGAAATGTGCGACAAGATTGGGAGGGCCGCTGCCTAATGATCGTTTAGTATGCGTTATGTGACCGAATGGGGGCGAATGTCTCAAGTGCCTGAGCACACGCAGTTGCCGACTAAGGGCTTTAATAAATAAACTGCTTTACGTCCGTAATCCTTTGATTGGCATCCTGAGCTTAAAGCTACTGGAGTTAACAGTCCGTTACGGAACTATTAAATGATTTTAGGACTCTGCCAACCGAGGAGTACCATGAAATAGATGAAGGACTAAAAATGGTTGAGAATATCGGTGATGAATCGATATTTGTTTGGCTATTTTAAAATTTCGATATATTAAAATATCGTATATTTTCGATTCGATTTTGATAGCGATTTATTTGTAGATATATGTTATCGTATCGATATACATTCATCTTTATTAGTAACTATCAGAAATAAGAATTCAAACTTGAATACTGTGATATCTCTATTAATATTAATCCCCTCTGACTAAATAAGATTTATTTTCTTCTAATAAACATTAGTAGAGCAAGAAGATCTACCGCCATAGATCATAATAATCCTATTGATTACATATCTTGCTCAAGTTTGATGAGAGCCTGGCTGCCGCCTTACAGCCATGAGACGCACTGTGGCTTGTAATCACAAGTAATTTCTTGTTGAACATCTAAGCTGACTGCATAATCCACTTTTCCCCGCACCAACTCCTGTGTCTCTCTCTCTCTCTCTCCGTGTCTGTTTGTCAGTCGGTGTCTCTGCAACCCACTAAATGATTAATTGCCTTTGGCCAATATTGATCTGAGCCGTGTTGGGCTGTCAACGGGCCCTGGTCGAGCGCCTGGGACTGGGACTGAGACTGGGACACAGGACATGAGCGATTGGAGACGCAGGTGTTCGGCTTGTGGATTAAATGCATATTTAGATGAATGACCTGCTTCGTGATAGAGGGAGAGATGCAGTAAATTGTATCTTTAATCGCCTTAATGTTGGGGCTATTATTAAACTGATACCGCAGGCTGTGTAAGGGAGCCCCTGCCCTGATGAGTATTAATTAATGATGATGCACTTTTCCAATAAGCAAACATCAATTGACAAGAGGCGGGAACCCTGGTGCATTAAGCAAGCTTAACATATTTACCCGTTCGACTTTACATTGTTGGCCGGGGCTTTTAAGCGGTTTACATGACAACGCGTCGTATGCTTGATACACATTTTAATTGCGACACACACAGAGAGAGAGAGAGAGTCAGTCGTGTGCGGGCCGAAGGAAAACAATCTGAAAATCCGCCAGAGGCGGGACAGGGGGAAGCAGATCCCACATAAAGGCCTGGCCAGGCCAATTTGGCCAAGGACGACATGTATGACAGTCGCTCTTATACATATGTGTTGATTGAATGGGCGTGGCACTGGGTGGGCTTTCGATTCGGTTGGGTTTGGTTTTCTGGTTCGGTTTGCTCGCTCGGTTGGTCAAACATTTATTTAGGCATTCGCCTACCCATTGTCTCTGTCTCCCGTCTATTTCGTGTTCTTTGCTTTTTCTTGTTTTTCCTAGGGCTGAGCTTGTTGTGGAAATTGATAAAGAAATATTATTGTAGGATACAATATCCCACAAGCGAGCACACACACACGTAGACGCACGCATGTAGCATATTGCTGCTTGCGGTCAATTTTAGCCTGATATGTCAATTTAATATGATTTATGGGATTTATTGTTTTCGGCCGCCTCTCCTGCCAACCACTCCTTGAGCGAGTGTTTTTCCACGTTGTCTGATTGTGGCATTTGTTTCTCATTTAGCCTGTTAACATTGTGTTCATCACAATAAGTGCTAGGCCGGGACGGGCCGGGGCCATGTCCTGGCTTAGGATTTGCCTCGCTCTCACTCTTTCGCCGGCTGTCTGTCGGTCTGCCTGCCTGCCAGCCTGTCATTTCATCTGCTCGATCCTTCTTCTCGGCCTGTGTGTGAGTAATGACCTGAGGCTGTCACCATCGTCGTCCAGTTGATTGAACGTTGTCCTGGTCCTGGTCCTGGCTTTTGTTTTAGTTTAATTGATTTAACTGAGCCTCGCTAGCGAGCCTCTCCTCTTTGCTGGGCCCATAATTTACTTGGTTGAGTTGATTAAAGACGTCCTGCGATGCGATTGTCGCTTAATAACTTTAAATGAAATGTAAGTGCCGCAAAGTATGCAATAATTGCTGCAGCCATGCCAGCGGGTGAAGCAATTACCAGCAAGGACACTCGCAGCTCGCAGCTCGCAGCTCGTGGCACCCAGCTCCCAGTTCGCAACTCCCATTTGGGCGCACTCTCCTTGCCCAGGACACAGCGTCAATGACCATTGGAGGGTGTGAAAATGGGCCCAGGGAGCAGGTCATCATCAGCAGGCGCTAGGGAGCTGCTCACCCAGCCATTAATTGAACACTGGCACAACGGCACCAGGTCCAGGTTCACCCCGAAATTGAGTTTGGTCTGCAACTCGGACCCATCATTTATCATGGCAAGCCGCTAAGCCAGTTTCTGTCCAGGCCCAGGCGACAAAGGCATAAATTAATGGCAAATTTAATATGACGAGTGGTTTTGTACAATGGCCAGATAATCGCCGTTTAGGCAGCCAATCCTCAACCCACATCAATTGCTCCTCCTCCGTCGTGTCTCCTGGGAGGGTCGAGTTAATTTTACAATCAAAGGCAATCTAAGCTAAAGGTGGGCTCAGGTGAGAAGGGTGACACATTTGATTGCATTAAATGTCATGCATAAATAAACATAATCAGCCATATAAAGTCGGTGTTCTGAGTGCCGGCACTGCGTTAAAAGCCGCCCACAAATAAAAAAAGGAGATAAACAAGTAAAGGAATCAAATCGAAAGGCGTAATCGACTGGGAGTTACCCCAAACAAAAAGAGAATCGGACTATTATTTCAATTTTATCGTGAACAAGAGAATACCAAAAGAAATATATTTAATATTTTAATTACCATGAAAAATGCATATGAATTTGCAATTGAGTGAATAAATTTCAGGAGCAAGTGGTGGGAGGTTTTAATTTAAAATACCATTAAAATTGCATATGCATTTCAAAAGCCAAGAATACGCAGAAGGAGATGCTGCAGAAACTATAAATGTTTCATTTTCATGCAATTTATGGATGGAAAATTGCATTAAATAATGACTTCGATAATCTATAAATTCAATATTATTATATTTTTTTATTTCAAAATATGTATGGTCTCCTTTTGGTATATCATTTTGATATCTATCATATAGTTGATATTATTTGTATATTTTAAAAAGCTTTAAATTGTTGGTAAATGTTAGATGTTCCTTTTAAAAGATATAGATTTTGTAATTTATTAAATGTTATTAAATTCAGAT